>LPNX010293180.1:208971-254704 GCA_001517045.1 Pseudotsuga menziesii | reverse complement strand
ATAAATCCATAAAAATATTAAAGAAAACAATCTAAAATATTAAAAACTTTAAATAAATAAAATAAATATATTATTTAAATAAATAAATAAAATATCAAAAAGAACTTAGAAGATTGACTAAGAATATTAAAAAAAAAGCATCAAAATACAATTAAAAAATATGTTTAAAAAATTAATATAATATTAAAATAATAAAATTAATATATTAAAAATATATATATCATTGAGAATTAACTTAAAAGATGGACTAAAACTATTAAAACAAAGAGCATCAACACACAATTAAAAAATATGTTTAAAAATTAATATGGGACTAAACTAAGTGGGAAGCTAACAAGGTTGGAAAGATTCTTGGAAGTCTTGTTGGATAAGATGGGATAGTTGATCAAATTAGTTTTTTATATATGGGATTTGAATTTTTATTAATAATATTATTTTTTATTTATATTATGAATAATAAATAATTAATTTTTTATTAGATAAGATAAAGATAGTTAGTCAAAATAAACTTTTATGGTATTTGATTTTTTATTTTATTTTTCTTTCATTCATATTATGAATAACAAATAACTGGTTTTTTTATGGGATTCATATTATGAATAATAAATATCTGTTTTTTTTATGGGTAAACCATTGTTTTTTTTATTGTTTTGTTGGTGAAAAACAAACCATCGTAAACCACAGTTTATCGTATCGAATTTTTATATTTCTGTTTTTTTATGGGTAACCCATTGTTTTTTTTATTGTTTTGTTGGTGAAAAACAAACCATCGTAAACCACAGTTTATCGTATCGAATTTTTATATTTTATATGATTGTATCTTTCCAAATATTAAATAATAAAACCCAGAAGTAAGTCTACATTTCTATTATTTAATAGTAAAAGGCTTTTCTTGTTTTCAGTTTGTTACATGGGAGTGTGTACTTATTCATTAGAAAATTGTCTTTTTGTTTTCAAGTTTTCACTCCTATAAAGACTACGATTCAACAGAAATGATCATTGTATTGCATACTGCTGAATAGAAGGTTGATGACACATTTAACATGATTATATGTTATATCCGAGATCTTGCTGAATTAACTTAGAAAAATACAGGTCAGGTTTACACATTTGACATGATTATATAATATATACTGGATACTAAATCTTGCTGAATTAACAGCTGTGTCTGTGGAGAGTCCAACTCGTCCACTAAGGAGTTCCATTTATAAAAATATAAGACGAGTATTTATTGACATTAGACAATTCACTGTAAACTCGGCCTTTCTTCCTCTGTTTTTTCCAGGAAATTGCTCGGTAGCTGCCCTTTTCTATTTAGTGTTAAACACCCGCGTTGCATTATAAGGAGCCCTGAATCCAACACTATTGTGAAGGAATTGTAGCAGGAATAGCAGAGCATGGAAACAGCTAGTCCAATGTAAGGATACTCTTGACAAATCATTTTCTTTTTGCAGCATATGGTTATTTTCTTCACAGTTATATAAATGCTTCCCTGTGTCAAACTCTAAATGATTTTGTCTCAATTTTGATTGGATTGGTAGGTGAAGAATTGAGTAAGATGGAATTTTTTTCTAAGACAAAGATTGATTTTTCTTAGTATGTTCAAGGTGAGTTTGGGAGAAATTTGGATTTTTGTAGTCGTTAAAACATAGCTTTTCTTTGAGGTTTGATGGGATTATGTTGGAACCCCAAAAAAATTGGGGGTGAAGATTTCTTTATTTGGTGTAAATTTGATAGTTTTTATTCAATCTGTGATGCTGATCTCCCAAGCCACAATTATAATATCAGTGCTTAGTATGCATGTAGTAAATTTTGATAGTTTTTATTCAATTTGTGATGCTGACCTCCCCAGCCACATTCATAATATCAGTGCTTAGTAAGCATGTACAATTTTGATATGTTTTATTCAATCTGTGATGCTGAACTGCCAAGCCACATCCATAACATCAGTGCTTAGTAAGCATGTAGTAAATTTTGATATGTTTTATTCCATCTTGGATGCTGACCTCACAAGCCACATTCATAACATCAGTGGTTAGTAAGCATGTAGTAAATTTTGATAGGTTTTATTAATCTGTGATGCTGACCACCCAAGCCACACTCATAGCATCAGTGCTTATTAAGCATATAGTGCTTCACCTTTTCAAAATTTGAAAATTCTTTTTCTCAAGCCTTCAATTTAATTTTTCTAGGATTTGGAAGGATGTGAGAATTAGTATGACTGAACTGTGTTTAAAAAATTCTATATGTTAATAGTATACCCAAGGCTAATCCTTCGGTGTTGTTTGTGTAAAAACCTCTTTGTGCATGTTGTTTGTTTCTGATGTGATAAAAGGATCGCTATTTAATTTGTAATTTTGAATGGGGCTATGGTAAGCAATGGTCTGATCTGGAAATAGGAATGGGAGTTTGATTCAGTCCATTAATGGATGATCCAATAATCTGATCTTTGCCTGCAACTATTGGCAAGCAGTGTGTTTTCAGGAAGATAGACACAGTATTCTAATTTGAAGCTGCGTGAAGCTGTATAGTTTATACAGCAGCTTTTTATTAATGATATTTTTGTATCTTCATCTCAGTAAATAAAACTATTGTTGAATCTGGTCATTTTCTCCATATCTTCTGATCTACAAAACTGTGTAAAACTGCAATATTTAAAGCACAAAAACCTGAATTGAGAAAGGATTCAGAGATTACTTGGGTTCATATCTCCTGGCTCACAAAACTTAGAAAATCTAGATATTTAATACACTCAATTCGAAATTGAAAGGGGTCTATTCTTGGGTACCCATATGGTGCTAATTTACAGAAATGTTGATGCAGGTTCACTGTTGGCGAGGAGATTGCAACTTTTCTTGTTTCATGCGGACTACTCCCCAAGGTTTGGGATGAGTGCCTTCGTGCAAGCAACGCAGAGAGTTATACCCTGAATGAGTATGAAGATGTTGCATATGTTACCTTTCCTTCGTTTCAAAGAATAGAAGATTTCATTGTCAACGAGAGAGAGGGAATTAGACAGACTGACCACAATGTCTTCTCTGGTACCCTCAAGAGTAATGATGGTAAACCAGCCCTCATCCATCCGGGAGCTCTCACGCTATTCCTCCATGTCATGGATAATACGGATTTCAAAGATAAGGTAAACTAAGTCATGTCAATACAACTTTTTTTACAAAGTGATTTTGGTTTCATAAAAGGAGGGTTTACTTCTTCACTTGGAGTTTTTTTAGTAAGGTAACCGAAGTGACATTATGTTATGTATTTCATGATCGAGCAGATGAAAATTTACACAGACTCGGAACAAAAGAAACTCAAACCCGTTATATTTGTGGGTCATTCCTTAGGAGGGGCAGTTGCAACCTTGGCCACACTATGGGTACTGGAAAAGAGGCTGAGGGCAAGCTCTTCCTTTTGTATCACATTTGGTTGCCCATTAGTGGGAGATGTAAATCTGGTTGAAGCAATCCGCCGTGAGAATTGGGCGGGCAATTTTTGTCATGTGGTTTCCCAGAATGATATTGTTCCTCGAATGCTGCTTGCACCATTTCAATCAACTGCTGAACCCTTGAACACTCTATTACCTTATTGGTGGGATAAAATAAACAATGCAGGGAATGATCAACCTGATTCTTCTATTCAGAATGCTTATAGGACTCTTGTTCAATCAGTAAGTGAGTCAGATACTAGCCCATATGTGCCTTTTGGCGCTTATATGTTTTGCTCAAGCCATGGTGCAACTTGTATTACAAACTCTCAGACAGTTTTGGAAATGCTTCGTTTGACAATGCAAAGCCGAGAAACTTCTTCAGACAAGATACATGACTGCCTGTTAGAGCATGTACGGTATGGTTCTATTTTGGAATATGTGCTACAAAGAGGGACAAGAACAGTGGATTCTAGTTCAGAATCGTCTTACGAGATGGGAATTTCATCACAGCTAAAAGCTATTGGAGTTGGAGTTCAGGTAATACTCAATTCTTTCTAAATACAATTTTAGAGAATAAAAAAATTACATATAATGTTTTTGTTGTGGATTTAGTTTTTATGTTATTAAAACTTCTTAAAATTATTATGGAATAGGTTAGATTCATTCACGTCCAGCTTCTTTTATGTTTGACAGATTAAAAAAAGTTTGATAAACACACAAGATAGACACCAACATCTCTACCACATGTAAAGAACCTCACTTCTGTCTTTTGCTACAACAATGCAATTCAACGAACTACCAATCTTTACTGCAATGAAAAACAAAATTGCTATTTAAATAACTGCCAATCGTTAATGTGAATGAAGTTTTCCCTGGACCTTTTGAGCTTTCGGCAACAAACAGAGCATATAAAAGAATGAAGAGCGTCTTATTTGTGTCCTCTCATTGATAAAAATACAAAGCATCCTCTCTGTTTCTTTAGACTCTTTGCTAAAGATTTATATCAGATTTAAATTATATTTATAAGTCTTTATACTTAATAAATTGGGGTAAAATATAAATATGTTTTTCTCCATTGTAAAAGGATGAGCTATTCTTATACTTTGAAATGGGTGGTTCTTCACCTGCTAAATATGCCTTTCCTTCCTAACATAACTCATTCCTCTCCCTAGAGACTCTATTGCCCCTCAAGGCTTGTTATAGTTATAGTTTTCCTCCTTTATGCCTTCCTTCATTGGCTACCTTCCAACTCTGAAATTTACCAAGCCCCTCAAAGATATAGCTAGAAAGGTCCTGGCCTGTTCTTTCTTCCCTCAACAGGAAACTAAGGACCTGCCTGATTTCGATAACTTAATAAAGAGCCACATAACCCTTGAGAAGCAGTGTTTATAGCTTCAGTTTTATAGTTTCAGTACTTGTTACGTAGCTATACAAGCATATTCATGCCAAGAGATCAGCTCCTAAAGCCATCATTCTTGCAAAGTTTGGCACTGCCCCAATCATTGCTTCAATGATCTTTCATGTGGTGTTGATGATACACAGGCTTAGGTGGATTACCAACTCCTATATTGGTCACCTTAGGTATCATATCTAGCACTCAGGTCCACTATGTAGCTGGAAGATCATGGGGTTACACTCCTGTGGGTATGCCAGAGCCTCTTTGTTGCTTTGTCAAGTTGATTTTTATATTGATAGGCCATCTCCACATAACATTTTAGTGGATGCTTGAGACACTTCCAAGAGGCACATAAATAATGGGATTAAAGTAAATAGTGACAAATTCCACCTATTGTCATATTGGTTTTATGGGCATCTTTGCAAATTTGAAATAAACAATTATATATATAAAATAACTGGTAGTTGATGCATGAATAACTAGTAGTTGATGCAAACAACTTATTTAACTAAAAAAATGTGGGTGATAACAGGTAGTTGAGGCATAGACAAATGGGTGATTACAATTAAAAATGAAAAAAAGTAACAATAATGTGTTCATGGTACTTAACTTGTGGTTTATCAGTGTTCACAGACCACAAGTTAAATAGCTATGCTAATGTAGCATTGTCTTTGTCTGTAATTTTGAATTTTATTTTATTTTTATTTAAAAACACTAATTAAATACTTTTGAAATGTGTTCATGAAATGGTCGTGTCGACTTTGTGCAGAATGACCCTGCACGGAATGCCTTAAGAAGAGAAGGAGAAATTGAACACAAACTGAACACAAATGTTGACATGCTAGCTACTAGATTAAGTGTGTCACAAAGTATGATGGCAGGGCTTGAGTGGTATAAAGAGGACTGTGAAAAGGACGGTGACATCGGATATTATGATACCTTCAAGAAGAAGGGTAACATCGGATCTCATGATACCTTACAGGAGAAGGAAGACAAAGGCAGGAAGGCTATTCAGGCTAATGAGTATAGGTTAAGGTTGGGGATATTTTGGGATGATATTATTGAAATGTGGGAGAAGAATGAGTTGCCCAGTAATTTCCAATCCCAAAATAAGTGGATAAACGCTGGTAATACATATAGAAAACTTGTAGAGCCTTTGGATATTGCATATTATTATCGCACTAACCCTGAAAGCAATTATTTTTCAGATCGAAGACCCATTCGCTATAAAGTTCTTCAAAAATGGATGGAAGAAAAAGAAAAAACTCGCAATTCAAAAGGTCGAGGACCCCGAACAAAGCAGGCATCCCTCGTTGAAGACTCCTGCTTTTGGGCACGTGTAGAAGAGGCTTTGAAAGACCTAAAAAAACTGAAACAAGGCCAACAACAAAGCCTACAAAATCTTCAAGAGTTTGAAGAGTATGTGAAAAGGATGAAAGACTCTAACAGCATTTCTCCAGATATTTCCTTGTGGGCAACCAGCTACATGATATGGGATAAAGAATGGAAAAAGTATAAGAATCGATCCCGGAATGGTTTGTTAAGAGCAATTCGCCAGTTATTTTGTTGTGGAAAAGCAGCTACATGATATGGCCTAAAGAATGGGAAGAGTATTAGAAAACTTGATTCCCGGAATAGTCGGATTGAAGAAGCTGTTACTATTGACCTTCTTTCAATTAGGTTGGATGGTTTGTTATTGTTTTAAAGGAGTTGGATGGTTTGTTTTTGAGATGTTATGTCTCTTATTTGTTATTGTTTTTGAGATGTTAATAAGGTGGAGGAGCTAGATAGTTTCTTATTTGTTATTGTATTTGAGATGTTAATAAGGTGGAGGAGCTAGATAGTTTATTTTTGAGATGTAATGTTTCTTAATAAAGTTTTTTATTGTCTTAATAAGGTTTCTTATTATTTGTGAGATGCAATCTCTGTTAATAAGGTGGAGGAGTTGGATAGTTTGTTTTTGAGATGTAATGTTTGTTAAGAGTACATTCTTTTCATTAGTTTGTTTGTTTATTGGTGAAAGTCTTGGTTTACTTTTGAAATGTAACTTCTTTAAAATATTTTGAGTTGAATTTTTTTTCATACCATTGTTAACTTTGGTTAACCATGGTTGGCAATTGTTCATATTATATCACCATGACTTAGTGTAGTGAACCATGGTTGAATTTTGTTAGTTATGGAAGACCATGTTAGACCATCATTAACCATAGTTGACATAACCAAGAGAACCATGGCCATCCATTGCTAAACCATGGTTTACAATGTTTGACCGTGGTTATACCATCATTAACCTTGGTCGATGAAGGGGTGTCAAATGATGATATTAAACCATATGGTTTAACCATATTAAACGATGATTGACCATTATTTGGGCATGGTTGACTTTGGTGCATCATGCTTAACTATGGTTAATTATAGTTGACTTTAGTGCATCGTGGATGATTATGGCTAACCATGTCTGAATTTGGTTGACTATGATTCCATTGTGGTTAACTATATTTAACCATGGTTGACTATTTTTTACCATGGTAGATTATGATTGGCTTTATTTAACCATGGTTGACCACATCTCATCATAGACCATGTTTGACTTTCATTTACTATGGCTGACTATGTCAATGTTGGTTAACCATGGTTGACTTTAGTTAACCATGGTTAAAGTATGGTTGAACATTAATTGGGCATGGTTGACTTTAACAATGGTTGCCATTATACAAAGGTTGACTTTAAACCATGGTTAACCATTGTTTAGGAATGGTTGACTTAAAACTAAGTTTGGCTATATTAAACCATGGTTGACCAAATCTCATCATTAACCATGTTTGACTATGGGTTACCATGGTTGACTATATTAATGCTACTTAACCATGGTTAACTTTGGTGAACCATGGTTAAATTATGGTTGACCATTGATTGGGCATGGTTGACTTTATTAGAAGGATGACATTAAACAAAGGTTGACTTTAAACCATGGTTAACCATTGTTTAGGCATGGTTTACTTTAAAATAAGTTTGACTGTATTAAACCACGATTAACCATTATTTAGGCATGATTCACTATAGTGTATCAGGGTTGAATATGGTTGTCTTTAATGCATCATGGTTGACTGTAGTTGAATTTGGTTAACCATGTTTGGCTTTGGTTTACCATGGTTGACTATGTCAATGTTGCTTAACCATGGTTAACTTTGGTTAAGTATAGTTAATTTATGGTTGAACATTGATTAAACATAGTTGAATTTAATCAATGGTTGACAATAAACCAAAGTTGAGTTTAAACCATGGTTAACCATTATTTAGGAACGGTTGACTTTGTTAGTGGATAAATATACTCAAGCAGACTTGAGCCAGATCTCCCTAGTCCAAGTGGATCTAGAACAAATCAAGTACATAATACTAAACAACTTTCCTAGACCAGTCAAGATACATGATGAAGAGATGAGTACCTTTCCTCATATCTATAAGTTTTACCCTCCTTGTTGCTCCAAGCTCCAGGCCTTTAGATCTCCAGATGCAGAACCTTATCAAAGAGACAAAACAAACAAAGGGTGGAAGCATACATAGATATAAGCTGATCTAAGCTAACAGTTAAGGAAGAAAGCTCTAAATATCATTAACACAATAACATTTATGGAAAGAGATTTGTATTACTGTAATAAAGGATATACATAAAATTACATAGGGAAAGAACATCACAACCTAGACTTAACGCTGCAACCTTCCATCCAACAATCCAAGCCAAGCCTCCAAAGGATGATCGTAAGCCTCCCAAAGGATGAGATTTTTCCTCCCAAAGGATGATAGGAATCACTTAGAAATTCCATTAGCATAAGAGTACCATAGTCCTTCCTCCCTTCACAATGGAGAGAGGGATCAATTTATAAGGCTAAATGGATGGAGTATGTTGAGGATTAGGAGGAGGGGTCTAAGGAATCCTCCCCATAGGAAAGGGAACTGAATGCCACCTCACCTAGAAAGTAGGGATGATCCTCCACCTCATCCACCTTCAAGAAGGGCCTTGAAACTTCTCTTTTTTCCCTCTAAACACCTCTGGCGTACCTTGTTGTAGGAGACATAGCGCCAGAGAGGGGCTGGCACACCTTGCATGAGGGAAAAGAGTGCTACTGGTGCACCTTGCATGAAGGGAAAGAGTGTCGATGCACCTTGCCTTAGGAGAAAGGGAGACATCCCTCCTAGAGGAGGAAAAAGAGCTAGGGGAAACTTTAGGGATTAGGCACAAGGTTGACACATGGATCAAGATGACAAGATTTCGGTGTAACAAACTTTAAACCATGGTTAACCATTATTTAGGAATGGTTGAATTTAAACTAAGTTTTATTATATTTGAATAATGGTTACCAGTTGCATATGCATGGTTAACTGCATCTCATCATTAACCATGTTTGTCTTTGATTGTTGGGATAGGAAAGGAGACAAGGAAGAAGCTCGAGCGCAAGCAAAAGAAGGTACGTCGCGCGAAATAAAGATGCACACGGCAGAGGAAAGGTAAGTGTATAGGCGTACAGGTGATAACGGTTGGGAAGCAATAGGTGAAGATCGTGGCTGTTAAAGACGGTGTAAGCTTGCGGTAATGCACACATAAAGGAATATTTTGTACGTCAGGCCGATAGTGCCTTGTGTCAGTCCATGACAGCCTGTTCTAACGGCTGATCACGACCTGTAACTGATAAGGTGTATGTAGTCGACCCTGCATGGTATAATAGAAGATATAATAAGAAGAACCCGTTCTGTATAAGGGTTGGACTTGATTGGATTTTGTTGGTTTTTTTTGTTGGTTATGTTTTTGGCCACTTTTGATTGTTTTGGGTCATGTTGTCTAGACCCAAGGACACCATTTTTGTTGGGTTTGAGTTAGAGTCAGTGGAAGGGAAGACTCAGAGAGGAGTCTAGTAGCAGTAGGAGGCTATTAAGCCGTGGGTCTTGTAGTTGTGTGCGCAGACCGCTAGGAATAGAAGGGATCTGCAGCTGAGTGCGTAGATGGTAGATAGAAGGGTCGATCCAACTATGTGCAGATCAGTAGGAGTAGATAGAAGAATAAACCAGAGAGCATGAGAGAAAGAAGTCTGAGTCATAAAAGACATATTATAAGATCAATCTGCAATTTGCAGACTGCAAGGTGCTATATCCATTTCTCATGCCAGATGAAGAGCACCTTGGTGGTTTTTTCTAGATGGGTTTCCACGTTATTCCTTGTGTTTAAATGGTTGATTGATGTTGTATATGCTGATGTGAATGTTTGTTATTTGCTTACTGGTTGTTGATGAGCTACTGTTGAATGCATAAGCACTATATTGTTATTCAGTGAATGAATAATTGTTAAGGCATTGTTGGGATGCGTAAGCAAGTTTGTGGTTAATTTCCTAAGTAAAACATAAGTCGCGATGGCCTGTTAGTATAAGAAATTAGCTGCGTCGCACAAGTTGTGCCAGTTTTTAAGGTTAAGGATAAGGTTGTGTCGCGCGCACTAACATATTGTTGTGTTTAGTCGCATATGAACTATCCTGCTGACCCATCTGCCTTCGTTGAGCACCTTGGATGCATGCCAAGGGACTATAATCCCTCTCCAATTGCGGGAACATGGTTCTGGCAGTTACCCATTAGATATCTCGGGTGAGACTGTGCCTGCGCCTGCCTAGCAGGTGTTGCCGACGGAGTTTCTCTGTCGGACCAATGTCTTGTGGCTTATTGTTGGTATTGTGGTGTTGTTGAATCGTGGGTCGAGACAAGGAAGGTAATAGAAGCCAACAAATGGTTCTGTTGCTGGGACCCTTAATCATTTGAGTCAAGGAAAATGTTGTGGCATCCGATGAAGAAAGAGATAGAAGATTGGTTGGACTCTAAAATGCTCGCATTCACGCAAGAGGATAGCGTAGGATCACGATTGAGTTCAGAAAGCTGGGTAGAGGAGTATATATATTCTGAAATCCATGAGGTCTTCTTCACAGAATTCCCTGTCATACTGCATCAGTGGTTGTCAAGATTGGTGACTAGACAGACAAATTTCCAAAATAGAGAAGTTGTCGGATGGAATGATCGGTTGGTTCCCGAAGTAACCAGTGTAAGTAATGCCATCTCTAGAGCTGTTGACTTTTGGGTTGATAGTATCTTGCAACGGTATATCATTGAGTTTGCAGTAGATACTATAAGCTCATATAGTGAGTCTGAAAGAAATTTTTTCCAAGGACCCCGAAGAAGGTATCTGCTATCTATCAGTGGATGGTTCAAGATGCTCATGTATGAGAAGGGTATCTTGCAGATTCAGTAGTTGAATTGTATGCCCGAGAAGGAGGCTATGACGCAGAATACCTCTTAAGAAAATGGGAAAAGGCGAGTTGAAATGTTCCCTGGAAGTACAGAACCTGAACTAGAAGCAGGATTTCTAAGGAGTGGAAGGAGATTCAGATCATGGAAAAGAAGAAAGACCAAGAGAGAGCGACATAACCTTATTATGTTCAAGGAGAGTGAACAAGAACTTCGGTCACACGAAGATGAAGGGTCTTGCGGCGAAGAGGAGGAATATAGCCCGATTTCAGAAGGACTAGAGAACTCTGAAGACTCTGTTGAAACACCAAGATCGGAATACAATTACATCACACCAGCAATATCCACAGAGGTGAGATCTAAAGTCTCGTCCCTAGAGAGGACTACTAATACTGATAACGTTGGTACTGCGACTAATACACCAGAAGGTATACCCCCTTTGAACCCCCTACCAGAGAACCCCGAGGCCAAGTCAATGGATGGATTGGATATTCGGTTATCCACATTCAATGGAAATGGAGCAGAAGATCCAGAGCAACATTGATTCCTCTATGAAGCTGTTTGTAAGGTTCGGTTAGTCCATAATGAAGACATAAAGAAGGCACAAATGATCACGACCCTGAGGGGTCATGCGCTAGATTGGTTCATGAAGTTCTGTGCCGCACCGGCCGGAGCACTGCAGAAGACTCTGGACGAGATCTGAGCCACAATGATCTCTAAGTTCAGAAAACCGAAGTCTGAGTCGCAATGCATTACTGAGATCAAAGAGATAAAGAAAGCACTGACATAGTCAGTTTGGGACTTTGACCAACGCTTTAAAACTTTGATTTCCAAAGTAAGCTTCCAAATGTCGGATGTACAGCACAAAGAATGGTTTATTGCTACGATATTACCACACATCTGAGGGCCATTAATGCAACAAAATATTGAGTCGCAGACGAAAGCGTTAGAGTTGGCAATGAAGTTAGAATCCTCACCCATTGGTGATGGCGCCGCAAGAATGGTGCAGATTCAATTATAGTTGGCTAATCTGACGATACAACTGCATGACACCAAGAAGGGAAAGGAAGCACATGAAGACTTATGGTACACAAAATGTAGAACGGATGAGCACACTAAGGATAATTGTCCGACCTTCATGAACTATATTGCATCAGGTGCATCGAATCCATTAAACGGCCATGGGATACCATGGTGTTGCATATGCTAGTCTAGAGGGCATCGCGACGAGGAGTGTCTATATTTGCAAAAAGTTGTAAGCACCCCAAAAAATCTATTTTGTAAATTTTGTAAGTCAGTAGGACATTAAGAAAAAGATTGTAGAGCATACCGGCTCTTGAAAGAAAAGTCTGTTGACACCTACTTAAGGAAAAATGAAGGATTCGCTCAGGTTGAACCGGTGCAAGCATCATATCATCCCGCGCAGTTCCCTCCCAATCAATACCAAAATTAGTACCAACCTTGGTACGCGCCTCAACAACCTTACGCACAACAAAATCACTACCAGCAGAATCAATACCCACCCCAGCAACCACACTCGCAAGGAAGGGGTGGTGGAAACTTCATAGGAAGATGTGGAGGAGGGGGATTTGGTAGAGGAAGAGGCCAAGTTATGTGCTATAACTACGGACAACCGGGTCACTATGCTAGAGATTGCTTAGAACCTGCGAAGACATGTTCATATTGTAAGGGACATGACCATAATGTGGAGCAATGTCCTCAGTTGATTGCAAAATGGCAAGCAAGGACCATCGCAGGACCTAACCCTACGCAGAATGCAAACCCAAATCCCAACATGAATGTTCAGAGGATTACAGTAGAACCACAAGATCCAAATGTCGCTGTTATAACTCGAGGAGGGGATGCGACTGGATTTTATCAAGGTAGACCATAAGAACAATTGCAACCATAGGTATGACCTACGACATAGAAAAAGGTATCATTCGACGTTCGAAAACATAAGGAAGTATTGTTGGAGGTGCAACCATAGTTTGTGGATGCAGCAGAACCATCAACGTTAGAAGAAGTTAAGGAGATTGCTGAACGATTTCAGTGCATATTTCAGAAGAATGTCCCACAAAAGGTTAGTAAGCTTAGATCCTTTTTGTCAAGTTGTTTAACGCTAATACAAGATAAAGATGTTATTGCAGAACTACAGGAAATGATAGAAGAAATACCCCTATAGCCACGACCTGAAAAGAAAGTTAACCACGTGAGAAAGAAGTTTAAAACTGGTCGTGAATTAAGAATGACTACGTAGATAGGTGACTACGACATGGACTACATCATCCTAGACCGGGGATCTGATGTGAATATTTTAACGCGACAAACCTGGGAAAGTATGGGTAAGCCACACTTGGACTGGTCCCCTGTCCAGCTGCGACTTGAAAATCAAGCGAAAGTCCTACCCATTGGCCAGCTGAGCCAAGTCCCATTCGACATTGAAGGATTGCACACATTTGCGGACTTTGAAGTCATTAATATTGTTGATGACACAAACCCATATCCCGCATTATTGGGGATAGATTGGGCTATAGACAACCATCCTATTATAAACTTCAAGAAAATGATCGTCCCATTCGAGGACAATGATATAAGAGCGGTGTCTCCCATTGATTTGCTAGAGGGACAGAGATACGCCGAGCCTATATATAATGATGGACAGGCTGACTACCTCGACCAAATCTACAATGTTACTGCATTACAAGAAGACTACATCAATCCGACAGCGGATGGAAACCTGAGCTGGAAGAGTGCTAGTTCCTGCACATCTGACTCAGGAGAAGCTTTGGAGAATTGGAAAAATAGGCTACATGAAGTCTGTATGAGGAGGTGTGCAAGAATTACAAGGTTTGTGCCACGGGTGGATAATGAGCTGCGCGAGCTACCCACCTATGAGGGTCTACCTAACCTTGCGACCTTCCTAACTAAGTTTGAAGGACTTGTAGTGGAATCGCAGCGCTTGTCCACGCTAGATCAGGCACTAAGAGTTACACCTGCTAGATGGTCGGGTGCGCATAAGAAGTCTATAACAAATTGGCCATAGTGCAGAAGATTCATGGAAGTCAGATTCGAAGAAGAGATCACCCTTGTAAACCATAAGTATTTAGGGTTAACAAACCCCGTGGAGCATCTTAAGCAATGTCGCATCGCACTTACAGAATACCCACGGAAGGAGTGGGTACATCATTTCATACATACATTAGAAATGACACCTAGAACCTGGTATGCATCTATGGAATTCCGACAAGGAACCCAAGAGTGGGAAGGGTTCGCTAAGTAGTTTGTGCATACATTTGAATTTGTTGACGAGCACCCTATAGTTGATGCTACACTTCAGGTGATAAAGGAAAATATATTTGCTGAGATCCTTGTCGAAGAGGCTAACTCTCACCAGTGCAGTGTGACCATTCATAAATGGATGGCTTGCTACAATATAGGTGGAGATCCAAATGATGATCCAACTAACATAAAAATACCAGAATCAGAAGGCACGCATGAAGTAAAATGAAGTGGTATTTCAAGCGACCAGTTCCTTAAGCCCTCAAAAATTAAGAAAGTAAACATTGGGTCCCCAGAGAACCCAAAGTTCACCAATATAGGAGATTATTGGGATGAAGAGAGAGTTGCTAAAATAACAGATTTACTGCATGAATATCAAGACCTATTCCCTACTAACTTCTAAGAAATGAAGGGAATAGTGGGAGACTTAGGGGAGATGAAAATACCCCTACGACCATATGCTAAACCCAGTAAGTAGCAACCATGTAGGATGAACCCCAAGTATAAAGAAACGGTAAAAGAAGAACTGGATCGTATACTTGATGCTGGGATTATTGAACCTGTTGAGGAGTCAGAGTGGATCAGCCCTATAGTGATCCAGGATAAGAAGACAATAGGTGAAGTCAAGATCTGTGTCGACTTGAGGAAACTAAACGACACATGCTTGCACGATCCATTCTCAACACCATTTACAGATGAAGCGCTTGAAAGTGTCGGAGGGCAAGAGATGTATTCATTTACTGATGGCATCTCGGGCTATCATCAAGTCAGAATCGTGAAGGAGGATCACCACAAAACAACCTTCGTCACTGAATGGGGATGCTACAAGTATACGGTAATGCTCTTTGGACTCAAGGATGCACCTGCTATTTTTCCTAGAATAGTAGTCTCTTCTTTTAAAGATTTTATTCATAAATTTTTTAAGGTATACTTTGATGATTGGACTGTGTTTGGCCTAGTAAGAGGCCATATTGAGAGTCTACGCATGATGTTGGACCGTTGTCGCCAGTATCAGATTGCGCTTAATTTGAAGAAATGTATTTTCTGCATGCCATTTGGCATGCTGTTGGGTCATGTCGTATGTCACAATGGTATCTTGGTCGACCAAGAAAAGATTGCGATTATCCTGGACTTACCACTACCTACTTCAGTCATGCAACTCCGATCAGTTCTGGGACATACAAGCTACTATCGAAAATTCATAAGAGGATATGTAGTAATCACTACGCCTATGGAGAAACTATTGAAGAAAGACACAAAGTTTCAGTGGACAACAGAATGCCAGGAAAGCCTAGAAAAATTGAAGACTGCAATGGCCACAATGCTAATACTTGTATTCCCAGACTGGAAGAAGGAATTCCATGTGCATGTCAACGCATTGTCCGTCGCACTTGGCATAGTCCTGACACAACCAAGAGAGGGTGCACTGGACCACTCTATTGCTTTCGCAAGTAGGAAACTATCAATAGTAGAAAAGAACTACACGACAATAGAAAGAGAAGGCCTTGCTATGGTCTATGCGCTTCATAAATTCTGACACTCTTTGTTGGGTGGAAATTTTCAGATGTACACTGACCATTCATCGCTGAAATACCTAGTCAACAAGCCATTGTTTGGGGGGAGGATCTACAGATGGCTTCTCATGTTTCAAGAGTTCGATTTTGAGGTCATTATTAAACCTGGTCTACTGAACGTTGGACCATACCACCTATCGAGGTTAGAGAGTGGTGAAAAGCCAACCAGCTTGGCAGATAGTTTGTCTGATGCGCAACTATTTGTGATCCATATGATGGACGACCAAAAGCATGAGTTTAATTCCATCATTCAGTTTTTGAGTACGAGATATGCACCTGAAGGAATGTCGACTAATCAAAAGAAACACTTGGTCGTCAAAGCTGCTGATTATACATTGATTGCGGGGCACCTATATAAGCTAGGAGTAGATGTGGTACTACGTTGCTTTGTCTTTGACTATGAATGACCTTGGGTTATGAGTGAAGCACATGCTGGTGTCGCAAGAGGACACTACATAGGGAAAGTGATAGTGTGCAAGATATTGCAGGAAAGATTATGGTGGCCAACCATACGCATGGATACTAAAAGCTTCTGCAAGCGCTGTGATATTTGTCAAAGGACAAGAAAACCATCGCACCGCGACAATATGCCGCTTGCGCCACAGATAACCCTTCAACCATTTGACAAGTGGGCAGTTGATTTTGTTGGACCAATCAATCCACCAGGGAAAAGAACTGGTGTGCCCTACATTATCACTGCGACAGACTATCTGACCAGATGGGCTAAAGCTGCGCCTATTAAAGATTGTACCACTGCGATCACGGCAAAGTTTCTATTCGAAAATGTCATCACCCGATTTGGTTGCACAAAGATAATACTAAGTGACCAAGGTACACATTTTGTTAACAAAGTGATTGCTGAGCTAACTATAGAATTTCAGATCCAGCATAAAAAGACGACTCCCTACTATCCTCAAGCGAATGGAACGGTCAAAGCTTTCAACAAGATTTTGGAGAATGCCTTGACCAAGGTATGCAATGTGCTCCGATATGAATGGGATCATAAAGTATCAGCTATGCTATGGGCGTATCGCACAACCTGTAAGTGACTAACAGGGTACACCCCATTCAAACTAGTATATGTACAAGAAGCTATTGTACCAATGGAATACATTGTACCAAGTCTGATAATTGTTGCGCTGACGGAGATGCTATCGAGCAGAGGCTGACACAACTTGTGCAAATGGAAGAAGAACGCTTCGTCGTAGGATTCCATCAGATAGTTGAGAAACAGTGACAGAAAGCATGGCATGATCACCATATTAGGGTTAAACCATTCGAAGTCGGAGGACTTGTGTTGCTCTATGAAAACAAATTTTTCAAACACCTAGGCAAGTTAAGGACACATTGGCCAGGACCATATGTGGTCATGCACATCATGGAGGCAGGTGAAGTAAAATTATAGAAGCTAGACGGTACCTATGTCACAGGTATGATAAACGATAGTCGCCTGAAACCGTATTACGATGGTCATAACGTCCCAAGTTAGAACCACGTCAAAAAAAAAAAAAAACAGACGATCCGAAAGACGTAAAAAGTACTCTGTCGCACGCCTGCGATGGAACAAGTGCGATGTGTAGGAAAAGGGCGGCAAAGTGTACGAAAAAACAAGAAGTGCATCAAAAAGGTAGAAAGGCTACAAAAAGCGGAAATGACAGGATGGCCGACATTAAAGTGCGAATATCCGGCGAAGATTTAGGCGGTTGTGACAGCTAAGTGTCATTAATTTGATGAGATACGAGGAGAATGACTACGTGCTGTAATGTCACATCCGAAGGATCCGCCATAACTGTTCTGGCAGAAACAACACAACACTCAAGATTAACGACTTAATGAACGGATACAGTAGCCGAGAAACCCATGTGACAGATTAGAAATTAACCAACCGTTGCATGACGACTACACCACGTTGTGGCGGCTATAACTCCAAGGCTCCACCGGCAAGCATTGTTTTACGACCACAGAGCGAGTTAGAGAGAACTATAGCCGAGTGATTGCAGTACCAAACCCTATCATCCCTGTTAAACTAAGTCGATTCCCATGGTCATTGAGATCCCTAGCGACAGTGAGCCATCAAACGCAATCGTTATCTCCCATTGCCCAATCGAAGAAGAGAGTCCGTCACCTGAGATACAACAACTGCAGTAAGAACCAAAGACTGATCCAATGGTGAGAATGCAGAAGCAACCTACCAATGGGGCCGGTCATGCTACAATTCCAATGCCAAGATTGCGTGTTGTGCCTACCCCAGCTTAGAGACCACCAGGACAGCCCAGCCAGGAAACAGTTGGAGAACCATCTGAACTCTCGAGGACGAGGAAATGCAAGACTCCTGCGGATGCTCTGGGTAAAGCACCCTTAGAAGAGGAACAAGAGGTGGACGAACCTATGGAAGAAGACTTTCCACTGCACAAAGGGTCGGATGGGGAGGAAGAGGATGAGAATTTCCCGCACTATGTTCTGCCAAGGAGAGCCAATGCATCAAAGGTGGACCTCCCAAAGAAGGTGAATACAACTATAGTAGCATTGTGGATCCCTGATAATGTCCCCCTGCTGATGGACATCATGCCCAAGTTGGCCAAGCTGACATTCGAAGACTTCGACACTCGAATGCAACTCAGATTACAGAGAGCGGACTGCATGGTTGTGAGCCAGCCTGACCCAACTAGAGCACAAGTTCTCAGGCTGATGGATTTTTTCGAGGGAGTTGGCCACGCAGGTTTTATGAACCTACTGTTTATGCCCCATTTCGGCCATAGTTTACAAGTCAACACTTACGTGAAGCAACTGCTGGTATGCTTTCACAGAGGATGCCTGTGGCTTGATCGACCATACCCAGTCGACGTCGAGCTGATTTCAGTGATAACAGGCCTCCCAAATGAAGGGGATGACCCGAAACCATACTTGGCTAAGAAGGACACCAACCAGATCAAGCAGAAGTGCAACTTGCAATGTGCAAAGAGGGGCTTCCTAATTCGGTCGATCGAGGAAAAAGGTGTGTGAATTGCTGCGCAGATCTTACTGTGTAAAATGTTACCCAAGATGCGTCCCAATCAGCGTTCGGCTGCAACGGTGGAACTCGCAGAGTTATGCATGCTGGGTGGAGTGTTCAATTGGTCACAGTACCTATTGAACGAGCTTGTAGATGATGCAGTGCAGGACCAACATGAACCCACCTAATTTCCTTCACCAAGTGGGCCATACCATCGGATTATGTGCAGATGGATGTCCTGCTACCTTTCCATGGTGGAAGGTACCAAAACTTGTGGAACGACAAAAAAGACCTGGCATGATGGAAGGAGAACAACATTGAGTTCTTTTTGCATGCAGAGGCGTTGCGCGATGTTGTTTGCCGGTCCCACCGAATCCACGCTATGACGGTAAATAGATACGCAACATTTATTAACTTTCAGTCTGGAGCACATAATATTATCTTAGAGCCGAAAAAGGACTCTGCCAGACAAGTGCATCATGCAAGATTCATGCTGATGGATGAGGATGCGGATGCAATCATCAACCTATGGCCAGAGGAATGTCACGACCCACTGGACGAAGGACCGGATGAAGAGGAACCACCACTTCACCAAGTTCATGATGAAGGTAATGAAGGAGGCGACAAACATGATAACTAGTTGCAAGATGACGACAATAGACATAGATCGGATGAAAGTGATTCAGAGCACACACAAATCCCAGAGCATGTGCAGACCCAGACATAAATCAGGAAACAAAAAGGCCAACCACATCGCAAGAAAAAAAAGTAGGCAAGGCAGTGAACACAAATGCCCTGACATAAGACGATGTGGGGGAACTCGCAACAACGGTTTCTAAAGTTGCGCAAGACAACCTTGCCAGCCTAAATATGCAGCAAGCAAGCATAGTTGAGAAAGTGAGGGGCCATCTGAATAATTTGATCAAAGCAATCAACAAAGTCAAAGCCATTGTTGAGGCTGAGACGTATGGTGTCAATCCCAATGTCCAAGTAGTCGTACTAGAGTTAGTGCCGCCCATCAAAGTAACAATCCAGACCAGTGCACTAGAAACCGGAACAGAGCCCACTTCCTTTGATGATGCTATAAAGGAGACTGCCAGAATCCAGTTAGACTTCTCCAAGCTACCCTTGAGAATAGTCTATGAAGTGCAGCAGGAAGCCGCAACGGAAATGCGACTAAGAGAGAATGATGTTGCCTATTAGGAAAGAAAACAACAAAAGAAGGCAAAGGCGCGCAAGGCCCTGCTGAAAAAAAAAGAACAAGAACTTCAGGGACGCATCAACCTTCTTGCTGAGAAGGAATATGAAATACTGGCGCGCGAGCAGAACCGCCTCACACTGGCAGAGACCATCAAGAGTGCTATTGCGGAATTCCCACCAGAGGCAAACCAAGAAGATGAGGACGCCCCAGTTAAGGTAACTAGGCTAGCGAATATCACGCAAGATCTTCGGAAGCAGGTAGAGGAGCTCCAAGCTAGGCAAATGTCAAGCACACCTCCGGAGGAGCTCAAAGAATGAAGGAAAGCAGCGCCTGAGGCTGCTCAAAAAATAAAACAAGGAGAAACATCATGCGCTAAGGCACTAGAAGATGTTTCCGCGGTATGGGAAGCACTTATGGAGGATGCGATTGTTGAAAGCATAAGGTAAAACAAGCACGCAGTCGAAGAAAAAATCACCGCAGAGAAAGCAGACATGGAAGCCGACATTCCACGAGAAGGTCGCCAAAATGACTGAAATCAAGAGACTGCAGCAGGAGGTCTAGGCTCTTCAAGATAGAGAGCGGGCTAGGGAAGCATAAGTTGAAGTGCACCAGTAATAAGCAGCACACATCACCATCGTTCTTCAACTGCTAAAGGAAAAACTAGAGACTATTGCACAGTTAGGAGACGAAGGTCCGTCGGGACATATCAGTTCCGACCAAGTAGAGAAATTGGCCGCACAAGCAGATAGGTATTAGATGAAGTTGCAGGGGTGCAACAGATGGTGAAAGAGTTTCAGGACAATGTTGGTCCTACGATGCAATCAGCACCAGAGTCATAGAATTTTGCGGGAAAAGTAGTAAGTTTTGCTACTGAAAATTTGAAATTTTTTGAAGACAAGTCCATTTTTGCGTAGTGGCTCAGGGTGAGCCACATGTGAGTGTTGGGGGCCTTTTGGGCTAGGAAAGGAGACAAGGAATAAGCTCGAGCACAAGCAAAAGAAGATACGTCACGCGAGCGACAAGAAAAAAAATGTAACGTCCCCGACCCTCCGATCGACGAAGAGGATGCTAGGATACATCAAATCATCTGGGCATCTAGCCCCATGAACATGGACATACATACATATAATGCTGAAGCATGATACTTAAAAACATAAAACATATTACGAAGCATAATCATTCATACACACAATGGAAGCAAAACATATCAATCAACGCTCATGCATATACAGATCAGGATTTAACATGTATATCATCATTCATCAGCGGTAAATATGATTGCAGACACAAGTTAGGTAAGAATACTTATCTTATTACAAACTTGTTCCGCAACCAGCTACGTCGCTGCAACGTTCCACCCAACCATAGGCCCGCGTGCTCCTTAATCTCTCAGCAACGCTGCCACCCCCGAGATGGGCATGATTCCCCAAGGAATAAGGAACTAACATGCTTACACATAGCCAAGGATAACAACACCACAAGGGTACACAGTTTATCCAAGCCAACACCGTTGGGTTTATCAAGCGAACATTAGATCAGCCAAGCCAACCAAGTTGGGTTTATCAGGCGAACATCAGATCAGCCAAGCCAACCAAGTTGGGTTTATCAGGCCATCTAGGAGCTGGGAAGGGATAAATGCTAAGCTGGTGAGCTCATTAAAGAGCTACAGACACCAACACTAGAGCCATCCTGGCTTCTATAACACCCACACACACACCCAACACAAGGAAATCAGTCCCTTCTCTGGAACGTAGTCCCTCAGACCCTGATCTCCCTTCCAGTGCTATTCAGGGGTTGTGGAGAAGAAAACCAGCTCAGTAGCTCTCTCTGTGTGGTTCTCAACCCACCAGGTTTATTAAGCACCTCAGGCCCTCATTCACCACTCTAATGCAGTCTGAGGACAAAACCACTGCATGCAAGTAGCCAAACAGCTATTCAAGCTTTTACAGGGGAAAAACATAGTTCATCAATCATAGGAGCTCACAACAATCTTCAACCGATACCACCATAAAAAGGGAAAACACAGCTAAGCAATCGTGGGCAAACAGCAGCCCACAAATAATCATGAACCCACAACGCTTGATCCTCAATGCAATTGCTGGAGAAATTGCACAGGCAAAAAATGGGGAAAGAACAAACTCCGAAACTATGTGTGATGTAAAAAGACGCAGTCAACCAAAACTGTGAATGGAATTACAGTCATGACTCAATAATAGAGTAGCAGAATCGTTACACTGGTCTGATGATGGTGGAGAAAGACACAAAACTCTGCGTGAATAGAGGAAAGAATCGATCTGCAAGCCAACAAATCCGTGAGGCAAAGGAGAACCCCCCGCAAGCTAGCAATCCCAGCGAAAAAGGAGAACCAACGAACCCCCCAACAACGGATCATGTGTCCTTTTAACTTAGCCCGCGTGAGGAAACTGAACAGACTCTCGATCCCCATAGTGGACAGACCATCTGCACGCAAAAGGCATGTCATGGACAGAGAGAGAGAGTAGGCGTGGGCGTAGTAGTGGTATTTTTTCCAGCAAATAGATGCCCCAAATAATCAATAGAACAAATGAAGGTGGTGGTTGGATGAAGCAAGGGAAAATGAGCAAAACAAACAGGGTGGTGACTCATGGCTTTTTCCCCATGGCTCAAGGCTCATCATTTCCCCTCCTTATCCTTAGGAATCATGCCCCTTCTCAATTTAGTTGCAGTGAACATAGCTGGTTGGGTTATTTAATTAAAATACACATTTACATGATGTCACAACTTAATATATGTCGTATGTTCCGATATACCATCGGTGACCATTCCAATCTGAATCATAACAAAACCAAATCGATGGTGGGGCTTTTTCCCTTATCTCCTCACCATGATTATTACAACATATGTATCATGTATATTTAATGCAAACAGGGTCAAAACTGGTGTGTTACATTCCCCTCCCCCTTCAATAGCACTGTCCTCAATGCTTTACAAAATTTGAACAAAATGCTACACTAGTACCGCCTCACTGTTCCGCAGATTTGAACAAAAATGGATGTGCCATCCGCATGGCATCCTCCATATCCCACGTAGCCTCTTTGGGTCTGTAGTTCTCCCATTGCACCTTTACCTGCCCTATGGCTCTGTTCCGGAGCATTGTGACCTTTTGGTAGAGGATGCGCATTGGCTCAATTTGGAACTCTCCCTCGGGTTCCACCTGAATCACATCCCAATTTATCACATGGTTAGGATCATGTACATATTTCTTAAGCAAAGAAACATGAAAAACATTATGAGATCTAGTACTAGCAGGCAGTGCAAGTCTATATGCAACAGGCCATATTCTTTCAAGCACTTCAAACAACCCACAATATCTAGGTGACAACTTGGCACAACTTCCAAGATTCAAGGAAATTTTCTTTTCTTTCACTCTGAGGTAAACATGATCCCCAACACTGAACTCTCTGTTCATTCTATGCTTATTTGCATAGCTTTTCTATCTGTCATGTGCTGCTTTTAGATTCTGTCTGACCTTTACAACCTCTTGCTTCATTTCCTTGAGTAGTTCTGGTCCAAGCACAACCCTGTTCACTGGGTTATCCCAAATCACTGATGTCCTACACCTTCTTCCATACAAATATTCATATTGACTCATCCCTAAGGATGCTTGTTGTCCATTGTTATAAGCAAACTCTACCAAGTGTAAGTAATCTTCCCACTTCATTGGTTTGTCCATCAAATACATGCGAAGCATATCTTCAAGCACCTGATTAACTCTTTCTGTCTTCCCATCTGTCTGAGGATGGTATGTAGTACTGAAGTTTACCTTCGTACCCAAATCTGCAAACAACCCCTTCCAGAAATTGGAAGTGAACTTGACATCTCTGTTAGAAACTATTGCCTTCGGAAATCCATGCAATTTGAAAATATCCTTCATGAAAATCTTTGCAATGTCATCAGTCTTATGCGTAGAATTCACTGGTATAAAATGTGCTGATTTTGTCAACTTGTCTACCACAACCATGATGGAATCATGTTGTCTCCAAGTGATCAGCAATCTTGTAATAAAATCCATGGAAATAACTTCCCATTTCCATTCCGGAATTGGCAAAGGCTGCAACAAACCTGCTGGATGTTGATGCTCAACCTTTACCTGTTGACATTTCATGCACCTTGAAATGTATTCAGCCATGTCCTTTTTCATTCTTGGCCAAAAGTACTGCTTTCTAGCTGTAGCAATTGTCTTCTGATATCCCGGGTGACCAGAATACGGAGCTTGATGGATTTCATCCATAACAACTCTCCTCAAATCAGCTACATTTGGAATATAAATTCTGCCTTTATAAGTAAGAAGTCCATCTTCTTCCAATTTATATCCCTCATACCTCTTCTCGAGACTTTGCTACTGCAATTTGTCTTTTACCTGCTCATACAATTCATCTCCGGTCATACAATTCATCTCCGGAAACATGATTAACAATCTGCTGCCTCAAATCTGATTGGAAAATGCTAAGAGATGCCACATGCATTTCCTGTACCTTCCTACTGAGTGCATCAGCTACCTTGTTCTCTTTTCCTTTTATGTGCTTGATTTCAAAATCAAACTCACATAGAAATTCCAGCCATCTTGCTTTCCTAGCATTCAGAGTAGGCTGATCAAACAAATACTTCAGGCCACAATGGTCTGTCCTGAGCTCAAATCTTCTACCCATCAAGTAATGTCTCCACATATTGAGAGCATGTACTATGGCTGCAAGCTCTAGATCATGCGTGGCATAGTTCTTCTCATGCTCCTTCAACTTTCTTGACTCATAACATATCACGTGGTTGTACTGCATAAGGACTCCTCCAAGCCCTTGTTCGCATGCATCGGTACATACCACAAAATCTTTCTCTGGATCTACAACCTTCAATACTAGTGCACTGGTGAGAATATTCTTCAACCGCTGAAAGCTCTCTTCACACTTCGAAGTCCATTTGAACTTTATCCCCTTCTTTTGCACAGAAGTGATGGCATGTGCAACCTTGGAAAATCCTTCAATGAATCTCCTGTAGTATCCTACAAGTCCCATAAAAGATCGTACATTCATCACATTCCTTGGAGTAGGCCAATTCATAATGGCTTCGATCTTCTCAGGGTCTACTGATATACCCTCTTTTGAGATAATGTGACCCAAATACTGAATTCTATCTCTGTAGAAGTCACACTTGCTCAGTTTTGCATATAGCTAATGTTCCCTGAGCAATTGCAATGTCAATCTCAAATGCTCTTCATGGTCTTCCTCATTCTTAGAATAAACAAGAATGTCATCAAGGAAAACAAGAACAAACTTGTCCAAATATTTGTTGAAGACACTGTTCATAAGGCACATAAATGTAGCTGGTGCATTTGTGAGACCAAATGGTACCACTACAAACTCATAATGTCCATACCTTGTCCTGAAGGCTGTGTTATGAATGTATTCATCCTTGATCCTCACCTGATGGTAACCAGACCTCAAGTCAATCTTGGAAAATACCTTTGCTCCTCTCATTTGATCAAAGAGGTCATCAATCCTAGGCAAAGGATATTTATTCTTCATAGTAACCCTGTTCAACTGTCTGTAATCAATACATAACCTGAGTGTACCATCTTTCTTCTTCACAAACAGAACCGGTGCTCCCCAAGGAGACACACTTGGTTGGATATACTTCTTTTCCAACAATTCTTGCAGTTGCATCTTCAACTCTAGCATCTCCGGTGTACTCATCCTATAGGGTGTCTTGGACACTGGTGCTGCTCCTGGCACAAGTTCAATTGTGAAATCAATGTCCCTCTTTGGAGGAAGCCCTGGAATCTCATCAGGAAACACATCCTTGAATTCCTGTAACACATGATAGTCCTCCAACCTAGGAGTTTCATCTCCTGTGGGTTCCAGAATATGAGCTGCATACAACTGGAAACCCTTCCTACAGAACTTCTTCAACTGCATTGCTGAAACCTGTCTTACTAAAATTACCTTCGGAATACCTTTCACAATTACTGGGTTTCCTTCCTCATCCATGCATTCAAAAGTCTTGTTATAACAGTCAAGATTTCCTCTGTGAGCTTCTAACCAATCCATTCCAATGAGAACATCATAGGAACCAAGCGGTAGAACATTTAGATCCACACATGTGATCAATCCATTCATAACCAATGGACATTTTTCTACCACTTCACTGACCTTTCTCTTAGTCCCAATGGCTAGCTGAACTAACCAAGATTTTCTATGCTTTATCTTCTTAAAAGCACAAATCTCCACTACCCTAGGAGTGATATAACTGTGAGTAGAACCAAGGTCAATCAAAATAGAAACAGGTTGTTCAACAATCTTACCTATAACTTCAACTACAATTGACTGATGATCTGCCTGGCGGTCCTCCAGTGCTGCATAAATTCTAGGGACTGCTCTTGCTACTTGACCCACTGTTTCTTCTTCTCGAATGTTATAAGTTGGCCTTGCACTTTCATTCTCAAGTGGACAATATCTGTGCAAGTGGGGTCCTTCACATTTCTAACATTTGAGTGGACCTTTATTCTGATGTGGCTCTTTAGGCTTTCCACCTGTCACTCCAACTGGATTATTCGTAGTTTGGGATGGCTTCTTCTACTGATTCCTGAATCTAGAAGGTTTGAAACCTTTCCTTCTTTGGTCAAACTTCTCATTCTTCTTGTCCTTCCTTGCCTTATGGTAATCAGGTTTACCTTTGCTTTTCTCATAGCAATATTTAGCCTTTCGTATTGCTTCTTCGAAAGTTCTCGGTTCATAGAACTCGATTCTATCTTTGTAAGCTTGAGGAAATCCACTTAGAAACTGTTGGACCTTCACTTTTTCATCTCTGATGTACTGAACATACCTCAACAATTCCAAGAACTTATTTGCATATTCATCCATGGTCTGTTGTCCCAATCTCAGCTCATGGAACTCCTTGATCTTATCATCATAATACCTGTCAGAGAGGTATTTATGCATGAAATACTTCTTGAACTGTTTCCACTTCGGTTTCCTTTCACTGATTTTCTTTACTTGCTTGAAGTGTTCCCACCAAATGGATGCTCATCCATTCAGATTGAATATGGAAACTCTTGCCTTCATGTTTCCTGAATAATTCTGTACTTGAAAGTACTTCTTTATCCCAAGAAGCCAAGCTTCAGCTTCTTGTCCCATCTTTATCTCACCATCAAATGTAGGAGGTTTAGCTTTCCTAAATTCATCTCGAGAGCGATCCCTATGGTGTTTTCTTCTTCTCCTTTTATGAGGAGATGAGCTTGTATCCATGCTAGATTCTTCAGAATCAGATGATCCACTGGAAGTCCTTCTCCTTCTCCTAGTGCTGCTTTTACTTCCTTCTCGCCCAAATTCTATCATCCTTTGCAAATCTGTCAAACTATGGAACATGGCAACATTCAACTGATGCTACTCTTCCTGGGATTTAATCAAGCTTCTCATGGTGGCTGCAACCTTGGACGATGTCTCTTGGAATCTCCTTCCATTAGACTCTATGTCATCATTTCCATTCCAGACATTTTCTCCCATGGCATCTCCTGCATGCTCCTAAGAATCCTGAGCATCATACCCATCATGGGTTCTCATGACTGAACCTCCTCTTGTTTTACCACACTGTTCTTTCTGGAGTACTGCTCTTGGAAGTTGTCTATAATTCTGCAATGTGTTAGTAACAAACTGTTAGATGCATATCATTAATATAAATCAAAACTACTTACCTTCCTCTTTTGGAAATTCATAAAACACAATCTTGCTTAAAACACAAAATTTTCCTCTTTTTCTTTTCAGCCTTGTGACCGCTGATAATCTGCCGAAATCTGTTGAAAGACAGTTGAAAACTGCTTGAAAAATTACTGAGAAGTTCCTTTGAAAAACCCAAATATCCTTGGGCCTAATCGGACCTCTTCCTAGCTATCTTTCTGATTCTTCGGTGGTCAAAGCACCTAGTTTATCGACGGTCTGTTTGCTTATTTCTTCCAGTGTTTCGGCGGCAAACCAACTAAACTTCCAATTTGCATCGGCAAGGAAATCAACTGTTGATCGGGTGCACAGTCCCTTGAGCAGCCACAACGACGGAAAGTGTTCCTCCTATGGTTTCCGCGGACATCCTTCGGCTATCGGGTCTACTATCCATTGGGCGGATAGTGCTTTAGACTGCCGCAATGACAGGTTTAAGATATTTTGATTCCTTCCGATCGACGGCCTGATCGTCAAAAAATTTCCGATGACTTTATACTCTTCAAAGTTTCCTTCTAATCGGGTCTCTTCCCTGCTAACTCTCCACTGTATTGGCGGGTTGTTCGTTTATTTCTTCCGCCGTATTGGGTCCGTAGTGGCCTACTGTCCCGAGTCTTATCGGTGATCTATTTGTTTAACTTCGTCCGCCGCATTGGGTCCATGCTGCGTCGGCGCTTGGGGGCTCTGCGCATCGGATGGTTAGTCTTTCCGGCTTCCACAACGGTGGCCCACGGTCTTTCTATGTCTTCCGTAGCTCACGACTTTGTTGGCGGTCAAAGCGGCTATTCTCTTGCGGCATCAGCACTGGGATGCACTTGTTGTCAGGTGATTAGTCCTTTATGTGGCCGCAACGGCGGGCAGCAGAGTCACTATGGTCTCCGCGGGGCACTCGTCGGCGGTCAGAGCAGTTGTTCATTGTGGCATCGGATGGATAGTTGACTAAGCAACCGCAATTACGGTTCACCTTCACCGAAACTTTTTCGATCGGCGATCCGATCCACTAACATTTCCCGATGGTCGATGATCTCGTACCTTAGAGAAAATTTTGAATTTTCTTCTTGCCTTGTCTTCCACCGCATCGGCTCTTCCATCTTTTATTCATCGGTGATGACAATGACTTTTCTCCTCCGATCGGCGACTGAAACACAAACATCACGGCATCAGTAAGCGGAACCTGTATCCTTCAGAGGATTAGTGCACTAGGCTTCCACAACGGCGGCGCTTTGAACCACTATATCCTTCTGATGTTCATCGACAACCCAGACAACTAACATTTCCCGATGGCCAATGAAGTCAACACTTAGAAAATTTTTGGAAATTTCTTCTTCTTCTTTCGCCGCATCGGCCATCGGATCAACTATCCATTGGGTGGATAGTGTCTTAGATTTCCGCAACGACGGGTGCACCATCAACTAAAATTTTTTGATGTAGTTCATCGGCAGTTCCCTCGTCTAACCATCGGCGATGAAAACAACTATCTTCCTTCGATCGCCGATGGTCGGACTTAGAAAAAATTTTCAAAATTTTTCTCTTGACCTTCTTCTGCCGCTTCATTGACTCGACCATCTCCTATCCATCGTCGACCAAATCAACTGTTCTCTTCCGATCGGTGAACTGAAGCACATCGGCATCGGCAGTCGGAACGTTTCCTCGTTGAAAGACTAGTGCTTAGGATTCCGCAACAGCGGGTGCACAAACCACTAACGTATTATGATGGCCGATGATTTCGTTACTTAGAAAAAATTTCTGAATTTTCCTGCCACAATTTTCTGATCGCTGCTGGGCAGAAGGAAACCTACCTCTGCTATCTGATCTTTCATGGCCCATTCAGGCCCATGTTGCAACCAGAGCTTTGATACCACACTGTAACATCCCCGACCCTCCGACTGGTGAAAAGGACGCTACGATACATCAAAATATCTGGGCATCTAGCCCCATGAACAAGAACATACATACATACAGTGCTGAAGCATGATACTTAAAAACATAAAACATATTACGAAGCATAATCATTCATATACACAACGGAAGCAAAACATATCAATCAACACATGCATATACAGATCAGCATTTAACATGTATATCATCATTCATCAACGACAAATATGATTGCAGACACAAGTTAGGTAAGAATACTTATCTTATTAAGAACTTGTTCCGCAACCAGCTACGTCGTTGCAACGTTCCACCCAACCATAGGCCCGCGTGCTCCTTAATCTCTCAGCAACACTGCCACCCCCGAGCCGAGCATGATTCCCCAAGGAGTAAGGAACTAATAGGCTTACACATAGCCAAGGATAACAACACCACAAGGGTACACAGTTTATCCAAGCCAACACCGTTGGGTTTATCAAGCGAACATCAGATCAGCCAAGCCAGCCAAGTTGGGTTTATCAGGCGAACATCAGATCAGCCAAGCCAACCAAGTTGGGTTTATCAGGCCATCCAGGAGCTAGGAAAGGCTAAATGCTAAGCTGGTGAGCTCATTGAAGAGCTACAGACACCAACACTAGAGCCAACTTGGCTTCTAGAACACCCACACACACACCCAACACAAGGAAATCAATCTCTTCTCTGCAACGTAGTCCCTCAGACCCTGATCTCCCTTCCAGTGCTATTCATGGGTTGTGGAGAAGAAAACCAGCTCAGTAGCTCTGTCTGTGTGGTTCTCAACCCACCAGGTTTATCAAGCACCTTAGGCCCTCATTCACCACTCCAATGCAGTCCGAGGACAAAACCATTGCATGCAAGCAGCCAAACAACTATTCAAGCTTTTACAGGGGAAAACACAGTTCATCAATCGTAGGAACTCACAACAATCTTCAAATGATACCACCATAAAAAGGGAAAACACAACCAATCAATCATGGGAAAACAACATCCCACAAACAATCATGAACCCACATCGCCTGATCCTTAATGCAATCGCTGGAGAAATTGCACAGGCAGAAAATGGGGAAAGAACAAACTCCCAAACTATGCGTGATGGAAAAATATGCAATCAACCAAAACTGTGAATGGAATTATGGTCACGACTCAACAATAGAGTAGCAAAATCGTTACACCGGTCTGATGATGGTGGAGAAAGACACAAAACTCTGCGTGAACAGAGGAAAGAATCGATCCGAAAGCCAACAAATCCATGAGGCAAAGGAGAACCCCCCACAAGCTAGCAATCCCAGCGAAAAGGGAGAACCAACAAACCCCCCAACAATGGATCGTGGGTCCTTTTAACTCAGCCCGCGTGAGGAAACTGAACAGACTCTCGATCCCCATAGTGGACAGACCATCCGCACGCAAAAGGCACGTCGTGGAGAGAGAGAGAGTAGGCATGGGCGTAGTAGTGGTATTTTTTCCAGCAAATAGATGCCCCAACTAATCAACAGAACAAATGAAGGTGGTGGTTGGATGAAGCAAGGGAAAATGAGCAAAACAAACAGGGTGGTGACACATGGCTTTTTCCCCATGGCTCAAGGTTCATCATTTCCCCTCCTTATCCTTAGGAATCATGCCCCTTCTCAATTTAGTTGCAGTGAACATTGTTGGTTGGGTTATTTAATTAAAATGCACATTTACATGATGTCACAATTTAATATATGTCGTATGTTCCAATATACCATCGGTGACCATTCCAATCCGAATCATAACATAACCAAATCGATGGTGGGGCTTTTGCCCTTAGCTCCTCACCATGATTATTACAACATATGTATCATGTATATTTAACGCAAACGGGGTCAAAACCGGGGTGTTACAAAAAAGAGACCAATGCAGGCGAAATAAAGATGCACATGACGGAGGAAAGGTACGCATATATGTGTACATGTGATAACGGCCGGAAAGAAACAGGTGAAGATCGTGGCCGTTAAAGACATCGTAAGCCTGCGGTTACGCATGTATGAAGGAATATTTTGTAAGTCAGGCCGATAGTGCATCATGTCAGTCCATGACAACTTGTTCTGACGGTTGATCACGATCTATAACTGATAAGTTGTATGTAGTTGACCCTGCGTGGTGTGATAGAAGATATAAATAAGAAGAACCTGTTCTGTATAAGGGTTGGACTTGATTGGATTTTGTTGGGTTTTTTTGTTGGTTATGTTATTAGCCGCTTTTGATTGTTTTGGGTCTGGTTGTCTAGAGCCAAGGATGCCATTTTTGCTAGGTTTGAGTTAGAGTCAGTGGAAGGGAAGATTCAGAGAGGAGTCTAGTAGCAGTAGGAGGCTGTTGAGTCGTGGGTATTGCAGCTGTGCACACAGACAACTAGGAATAGAGGGGATATGTAGATGAGTGCGCAGACGATAGATAGAAGGGTCGATCTAGCTATATGGGGGTCAGTAGGAGTATATATAAGAATAAACCAGAGAGCATGAGAGCAAGAAGTCTGAGTCATAAAAGACATATCATAAGATCAGTCTGCAATTTGCAGATTGGAAGGTGCTATATCCATTTCTCATGCCATATGAAGAGAACCTTGGTGGTTTTTCCCAGATGGGTTTCCACGTTATTCCTTGTGTTTAAATGGTTGATTGATGTTGTATATGCTGATGTGAATGTTTGTTATTTGCTTACTAGTTGTTGATGAGCTACTGTTGAATGCATAAGCACTATATTGTTATTCAGTGAATGAATAATTGTTAAGGCATTGTTGGGATGCGTAAGCAAGTTTGTGGTTAATTTCCTAAGTAAAACATAAGTCGCGATGACCTGTTAGTCTAAGGAATCGGCTACGTCACACAAGTTGCGCTAGTTGTTAAGGTTAAGGACAAGGTCGCGTTGTGTGCACTGACATATCGTTGTGTTCAGTCGTGTAGGAACTTATATCCCGTTAACCCAGCTGCCTTTGTTGAGTGCCTTGGCTGCATGCCAAGTGACTATAGTCCCTTGCCAACTGCAGAAACATGGTTCTAGCAGTTACCCATTAGATATATCGGGTGAGACTGCGCCTACCTAGCAGGTGTTGCCGACGGAGTTTCTCTGTCGAGCCGATGTCTTGTGGATTATTATTGGTATTGTGATGGTGTTGAACCACGGGTCGAGACAAGGAAGGTGTTGTGGTATAGGCATAGTTGACTGCATCTCATCATTAACCATGTTTGTCTTTGATTTACCATGGCTAACTATGCTAACGCTAGTTAACCATGGTTATCTTTGGTGAACTATGGTTGAATTATGATTGACCATTGATTGGGAATGGTTGAATTTATTAGAAGGATGACATTAAACCAAGGTTGTATTTCAACGATGGTTAAACATTGTTTAGTCATGGTTGAATTTAAACTAAGTTTGACTATATTAGACCATGATTAACCATTGTTTAGTCATGGTTGACTATAGTGCATCATGGTTGAATATGATTGACTTTAGTGCATCATGATTGACTTTAGTTAACCATGGTTGAGTATGCTTAACTATGTTTAATGACCTGTCATCATTGAACAAGGTTAAACATGGTTGACTGTGGTTGATGTTGTTCAACCACGGTTGACTACAATGAACCGTGGTTGACTATGCTTAGGCATGGAAGACCATGTTAGACCATCTTTTGAAGCTAATGAGCAACACATTTGGATAGATACAATGAGCCTGAAGTATGGTGCTTCAATTGAAGATGAAAGTTCAAAATTCATTGAGCCATGACATGAAAAAGATCCAATAGGTGATCACTAGGTGTATCAAAAGGCTAGATGCAATCATGACATAAATGGAAACAAATACCTATAGTAAATTGTTCTTTTTTCTAAGAAACTTAATAGATGGAGTTAAATATCAACATAGAGACTGATATTCACATAAACATATTGCAAAAAACATTGTGTTGTCTCCTGATTGTTACAATCGCAAACATCCAACACAATTATATCGAGAAAGATGGAAATAATAAATTCTAGTCGGATTGGACAGAAGACTTGTTTTTTATACTATCATCTTCATTTAAAGTTTTTAGTACTGACTTAGAATATGCTCTAATCCATCTAAAAACATACACATAAATCAAAGGTGAACAAAGTCGTAGAGATAACTGGTAGTAGTTGTGAGCATGGTGGGAAGTAAATAATAAAAAAAGACCAACTGAAATGCATTTTCAAATGCAAATATTCTAAGGACCTAAGATTAAATTCAAATGCAGAATATTGCTTTGGTTGGACTTGAACAACAATGATGCAATTTTTAGATTGACACGCATACTCAACCTCGACGAGAACTAAAATGCACTTTCAGGTGCAAATATTCTAAATAACCAAGATTAAAATGAAATGAAAAAATATATTTCATGCTAGCCTTGAACAAAATTGGTGCAATTTTTGGAAAATGCATTTTTGAATTGCAATATGATAGATTTAAAAAGCAATGCAGAGATTGTTATTGTCATAAACTAGAGGCTTGTTAACTAATGATATTGCCAGTTTGTTTCTAGATCATTTGTTGCGTAGACATGAAGACCTTAAGTATCAATCTATTAAATCTCATCTATCTTACCATCATTAGGACGACTAACTTTTATCGAAACATTGGATGCAATCATGCCATAATAGAAACAAAGAGCTATACTAATTTTTTTTTTTTCAGAAACTTAATTCATGGAGTTAAATATCAATGTGGAGATTGTTATTTACATAAAGGTAGTACAAAAAAACATTGTGTTGTCTCCTGATTGTTCCATTCACAAAATGTTAGCACAATTATAAATGAAAAATGATGAATGCCTAAACGTTGGCCATATGATACAAAATCCCTATGTTTTTGTACTATCATATGCACTTGAAGTTTGTAGGACTAAGTTTGTAGATGTTTTGATCCATCTAAAAACATACACAAAAATAAAAGGTGGACAAAGCTGTAGAGTTAACTAGCAACAATTATGAACATGGTGGTAAGTAAAGAATAAAAAAGAGCATTTGAAATGCATATTCAAATGAAAATATTCTAAGGACCTAAGGTTAAATTCAAATGCAAAATATGCCTTTGGTTGTACCTATACAACAATGACACACTTTTTAGATTGACATCCACACTCAAACTTGATGAAAACTAAAATGCAATTTCAGGTGCAAATATTTTAAAGACCTAAGATTAAAATGAAATGAAAAAATATACTTGAGGCTAGCCTCGAACAAAATTGGTGCAATTTTTGAAAAATTCATTTTTGAATTGCAATATGATAGACTTGAAAAAACAATGTAGATATTGTTATTCACATAAACTAGAGGCATGTTTCTTGCATGTTTTTGTGTGTCAGCGGGTTTGAATCTTAAGAAAAATTTCATCAAGCAATGATGAATCTTTTGATGTATAACAATCAACAAAATCAACCTTACCGTCACTATAATTTTCGACATAAACTGGTGCATTCTTAATCCAAAGTAATCCATGTTCATGTTCATTGCCTCTTTATTAGAATTCAGTTGTGAAGAAAGAGTCTTCAACCTATCCAAATAATTCACTATTTTTTAGGATTAAGCATTTCAATGCTACTATTCTATATCTATAGTAACCGTTGCAGAGAACTAGGTGTTTTCTAATCAATGCATCAATAGAGTATTCTAGCAAATTGTATGAGGTATTATGTAGATTTTGTTTTTCAATTTGTTGCAATGCATCACATAAAGGAGTCCAAAGATGTTCTACACTTGTAAAGGTCACAAAAAATGTGGGAGGACCAAGATTTCTAATCATTGCAAATAGATATTTCTTCATATTCTCAAAGTAATCAAGCGATGACCTTATTTCTTTTAATGAATGGTATTTGATTGGAGATTTAATATTTTTTCAAGGTTGTTTTTTCGATTTAACCTCTTTTGCCAATAATGTTTTTCCCTTTAGTTCTCATGTACATATAGATATCGAAGAAGTGTTGGACTCTTATTTTACAATGACTTGAACTGCTTTGAAGAAAAATTTTGATGTGTGTGCATAAAAATTTGTAGTGTCATGTTGAAGCTCCCATAATGTTATTTGTTGATAAGGGAATCGATCCACAATGTATTTAGGTCAATTTGATCCATAGAAAAGTGTTGGGAATTTTAGTTCTTCATAATACTTTTCTTGAAAAATGCCCAATAGATGAAATTTTTTTGGAAGGTGCAATTTCTATGATTTTATTGTCAAAATCATCTACTAGGTGAGTTTCTCCATATCCATGTATCAATGTTTTAGATATTGGTTCTAATTCTATTTCATCTTCAAGTTCGCCAAATATTTCCATGTTGATAGTATGGTTGATTCTTGTTCAATTGTTTTGTAAATGTTTCCTCCCAATTGTTATTGATAACAATTTCTTCCTCTTTGTAAAGCTTCGTTTTGCATAGATAATTGAGTGTTGTCATGACAACCTTTGACCGAACATTTCTAGATAGGAAAGCATTTTTGTATTCCAATTTTCACTTTAGCCTAACTTCAACTTTCATGGAATCATTTATGCCTTTATGCAATACTTGTTGCACTTTATCCAAATCAGTTGGTAGGTTGATAATTGTTTGGACAATCAACCCAATTTGAGCTCTTTTGTAACCAAATTTCCTTATATGTGCCAAGGTTGTTCTCAGTGATACCAACCATTCTTCTAAAGGAGTTAGAATGGATACAGTTTTCAATGAATGATTTTTTCGAATACATGCGAACACTGCAAATCTAGGAAGTTGGCCACTGGCCAATGTTTTCTTGCAAAATTTGTAAAATGTACCCATCTAGAGTAATTGATTTTGATTTTTTCTAGTTGCAAGAAATTTAAAATCTAGTATGGTGTTCTAGTCAATTGCATGAATGTATTGTTTGAATTGTATACATTCACAAAAATAGCATGGATGGATTGTTGTATCTTGTATAAGTTTTAAGTATTGAAAATTTTCCTTTTTTAGCTTTTCAGATTTTAGTTGCATTTAATGATCATAGCTTCCTTTCCTATGCATCTGTTGTTTCAAGGAATGGCAGTTTTTCCCTGAACCATGTCCAATAAAAACACAATTATTGTCTACATCCTATGGGCATGGTTCATTAACATAGTCAACATGTGTATCTATGTTCAATATTTTTTTTTATTCTTGTCTGCATTCTATGGGAACGGTTCATTAACATAGTCAATATGTGTATCTGTGTTCAATAGCTTTTGTTTTTCTGTTGTTTGCTAAAGATTTGTTTTCGATGTTGGTGCTTGGTTACATTGATAGTTTTTTCCCATTGTCTAAGGAACTTTCCATGTTTTATTGAATACCATTTTTTTACAATGTCTTGTTGTGTTGTTACACAAATATCCTATGCAATAATAGGAGAATTATTTTCTAAGTGATGGAATACAGGAAAATATATTTATACGCAAGGTTCTTGTAACAATGGTTGTAATGCGAATGCAATGAATCTAGTGAAAATTGTGTTAGATATAAAACCTTTGAACAATCACTTGTTGGATGGAATCTTATAGCAATTGTCTTAAGCCTAGCATCCTATAAGTATATATAACATGTAGCAACTCACACAACCATTGAATAGAAAATTGATCGCCTTCAATGCCACCAATAAAAAATGGCTTTTCCAAATTTATAATATATCCTTGCCAATCAGAAATAAGCCTTTTTTTACAGATTGTGTATCGATGAAGATAGATATCTAGGCACTTTGCTACTCTATTTTCATTTTCAATTGAAATTGTAAAGGGTTTTGGAAATAGCTTTTTTGGCATTTTGTCCACCCAAAAAAATTGTCGATATCGAAAAAGATTTAAATAAAGAGTCATGAAAAATGCCAATGACAATAACATGAATAAAAAAACCTTGTTCAACAACATGTGTTGGGAAGATGAGATTTCATTTTCTCTATTGTGGCATTGATTTGCATTAGTGATTTTATAATATAGACAACAACCATGATGTATATGTTGTATCAATTTATATGATAGAAGTGGTTTAAAGTGACTAGATGATGGGTTGTGATCATGAAACAAGAGATTGTAGCAATAGGTTCTTTGCTCATAATTGAAGCAAATTTATTTTGTTTTTATTGTCAATGACCAAATTTCGACTAGAACATTCAAGCATTTAGAAAACCATTTGATACATAAAATATCTCCCCAGAGTCCGTGTATATCTTGTCTGTTTGATTGTAAAGCAGATTGTGACATATGGTTCAAATATACTGAGATACTTGTAATGTTATGCAATTCTACCAAATATTCAATCACCAAATTTGTACGTATTGATTGCAAGGAATATAAATCATCGCGATCTAAACAAACACAAAAATGATTCACAATGCCTTCTCTTATCTCTAAAGTTGTATACCAGAAGTGCAACAAGACAACCAATGCATTGAACATACAATATCTTGGCTTGTCGTGAAAATGCCTCAGCTGAAGCAAATGGAATGTCACCTTAGCTTGAGCCTTTGATGGAAAAACCTTCTGCTACTGTGACATAATCGACAACATCCATTGTTTTTTTCCATTCTCTGTAAGACAAAAATGGAAGTGCAAATATTTTTTCCTTTTCATTTGTCCCTCCTCTTTCCTAACAAAGTAGTCTAGATCGACACCCTTTTGAAATGCACCTACAAAATTATTGACAAAGTTATAATGAACAACTAGAATAGAATATCTTTGAACAAAATCAAGAAAAGCATAACACATGAAACATAAAAGGAAACAAGAACATAGATTAGTTCCAAATCATGCATGTTTGACATACTATTTAGTAGTTTTGCACATGAGACTTATGATGAGTATATCGAGAAGATATTTACCATGCTACTATTGTTCAAATGTTTTCATCCATTTTTATTTATCATCTTCTTTTTTTAGTGTTCCTTGGACATAAAGGATATTGCACCAAAGAAAAAAACAACTATTTGACTATGTGTTAAACATATTAGAATGGTGCTTTTGGAAATCAAAGCTTTGAGAGACAATGATTTTTAATCCTGTCATAAAAAGAAAGCATTGTGAATGGAAATTTTGTGAATGGGAATGGTGATTGAGCATTTTTTTTCTATTCTTTTCACTTACTTTTCAAAGGAAATTAATATCTGGGGCACCACTTCTCATTCTATGTAAGGGTATCGTGAAAATATTAGGTCATCTTACCAATAGGAAATAAATGTCAGGCATTCCTAACAGACTAATAACATAATCACCTACTTGAGACAACTAGGGCGCCTCCAACCACTTCTAATGAAAAGGGGCACTTCAGTTAACTCCATCGAAGCTATTGGAGTTATGGATGTGCTACCTCCTTGAGTTGGACATGCACTTACATGTGATGAGTCACTTCTAGTTAGACTCAGTCATCTATTGCACTCCGATTCAGTTAGGACTTAGTGTGAGAGCCAGTTATGGATCAGATTAGTGGTTAACTAAGTGTGTCGATTGTGGCTGACATCCAGTTAAGCTACACCGATCCATGCAATTCGAATGACCTCCTTGAGTATTCAAATTGTCTTGGCATTCATGCATTCTGCATGACATTGTATTTTACTATCATTCCATTATTGATTATACAAGGTCTGCAAACTCTTATTGCAGAACCATTACACCATTTTCATATCTAATTTTCATTGAATCACTTGTAGACTGTGTTTAGTCCCTAGATTATTGTGACATAATTAATATGGTATCAGAGCTCACGACGGGACGAAGCTCATTCTCTTCAAAAACATGATTTTTGACGGATCTTGCATGAAAAATTGAGCAAAAGCTCAAATTCCAGCACTGCACCATAAGCAGAAGGTTTACCACTTAATACCCCAAGTTAAGGAATTGTTGATCAATCTTGCTTGATCAATATGCTGGGTGTGATGAAAACCTGAAATGTGCAGGCTAATCAACCTTACGGTGACTTTATTGTGTTGATTTGCAGGTTTTACAGGTTCAGTGCATTCGCTACAACGGTTTGATATGGATTCTTCCATAGATCTTTTGACTCCTTTCAATTATAACTAATGGAAAGGAGACATGGAGATCCAGCAACGTGCCAGGGGACTCTATCGGGTCACTATGGATACAAAAGAAGAGCCTAACCATGTTGTGGACAAGGCTAGATTTTGGAACAAAATGGATGAAGCCTACGGTTTCCTGTGTCTCTCTATCTCCAAGGATATTCTATTCCACCTCTCGGGATTGAAGACTCCAAAAGAGATTTGGGACCACCTTGCCTCCCTGTATGGAAAACAGGATGATTTGAGGGTTTATAAGCTTGAAAACGAGTTGATGTCCCTTCAACTTGGCAATTTTAAGACCCTTAATGAATTTTTCACAAAATTCAAGCATCTAGTCCTTCTATTGAAGAAGTTTGAGGTGAAGAAGGAGGATGATCAGCTCATCCTCGCCATTCTCTCAAAAATTGGAGCCAACTATTCAATATTTGTTTCTACTTTCCGTTCTGGGAAGCTAACAACCCCAGGATGGAAGATGCCTAAACTTAATGCCTTCAATGAGTCCCTAACATAAGAGCATGATAAGCTTGTCCAGATGGGGATCATCAGATCCTCCTGTGACCAAGCCCTTCTTGTCTAAGGGCCCAAGGATTTGAAGGGTAAAGGAAAACAATAGAAGAATACAAAAACTAAATTTGAAGCTCCAAAGCCTAAAGTTCAAAATCAGCAGCATGAAGAGCCTTCCAGCTCGAAGAAACACAAGAACAAAGGAAACCATGGGAAAGAGAAAGTCAAGTGTTCATACTACGGGAAGGGCTTCCACCCTGAACATGCCTGCATGAAAAAGAAACTTGATGAATGTACTTCTTTCCTCAATAGAAATAACATCAATCTTCCGGAAATCTTTCAGAGGAAAGACAATCAAGATCGGGAATACCAGCAAGAAAGGGGACATGCTCTCATGGCAAGCACCTCGAATTCCAAAGCTCTAATCATAGACTCTAGAGCTTAGAATCACATGATGGAAAGCAGAGACTCCTTCTCTTCCTTAGACACCGGCGACATCAATCCCATCCACATGGGAGATAACTCTACCATCATTTCAAAAGGACAAGGTACAGTAAATCTTGAGCTTGGTTATTTTTCCAATGTTCTGTATGTACCATCTCTTGCCTCAAACCTCCTGAGTGTCTATCAAATAACCCATACTGTAGTTCCCAAGAGAGTATCCTTTAGTCCAAATGATGTAGAAATTACTGAACTTGCATCAGGGAAACTTGTGGCAAAAGGATCTACAAATCATCATGCAAAAGCCTATGAGTTTTCCCATTTTGTGGAGGATGCAAAGCCCACAGCTCTTTTGACTCATGGAAATGAGGTCAGCAGAATATGGCATGAGAGATTCATCCATCTAAAATTCAAATACTTGCAGCAATTACAGAAAAATTCCATGGTTGAAGGCCTCCTGGTCATCAAAGTTACTACCGAAATTTACAAAGGCTGTATTTTGGGCAAGCATCCTGAGCATAAGTTTGATCGGGGGAAGGAAAGCTGAGCATCAGAAATCTTGGGGCTGATTCATTCTGATATCAGTAGACCAGTTGCCACCGCATCCTTGAATGGATCTCGGTATGTTCTCACTTTCATAGATGATTTTTCTAGATATACATGGGCCTTCTTCATCAAGAAAAAGTCAGAAGTCTTAGAAAAATTCATTGGATTGAAAGCACTGCTAGAGAATGCATCTGAGAAAAATTTCAAATCTTTGAGATATGATAATGGAGGGGAATATGTCATTAATGAGTTTCTATAACTATGTTTCGACAGTGGCATTAAGATCCAACATTCAGTTCCCTACACCCCCCAGCAGAACGGTGTAGCGGAGAGAAAGAACCGCTCTCTTAAGGAGATGACTACATGCATGCTTGAAGCCAAGAGCTTGGATGCAAATTTATGGGCTGAGGCCATGAATGTTGCTGTATAAATTCAAAACAAAGTGCCTCACTCATCCATGAAAGGGAATACCCCTTTCGAATCCTACTTTGGACACAAGTCAGATGTGTCGAATTTCAGGGTGTTTGGGTTTGTTGCATGGGCCCGAATTCCGCATGATAAGAGGAAAGCTTTGCACCTACAAAGTATTGAATGCTTGTTTATTGGATATCTAGAAGAATCTAAAGGATTCAAGCTACTGAATATCAAAACAAAATAAATTTTCATTGAAAGAAGTGTGTGAAGGAGAAAATTGCTGATTTTCCTTCCTATTCTGCTGAATATTTGGATGATGGAATTGGGGGCAATGACTCTGATTTTGAACCTATGATATCTGATATCAGTGAAAATAAAACATCAGATCCAGAATCAGATCCTGAAGTGCAAACACATCTCCCAACTTGGTCAAAGCAGACACTTTCTTCTGCCAATGAAAACATTGGAAATTTGGATGATCCAAGAAGAACCCGATCTGATTTCCAAAGAGCAGGTATTGCACTCTCTTGTCATGATGCTTTGCTGTTTGAAAATTGTTATTTAATGATAAGTTTAGATCCTAATTCTTACTACCATGCTCGGAAAGATCTGAGATGGCAAGCTGCCATGGACGAAGAGTTTGATTCTCTTCAGAAAAATGCCACTTGGGAGCTAGTTTCTCTTCCACCTAGGAGGAAATTAGTTCAATGCAAGTGGGTGTTTCGGAAAAAGGTTTCTGCTGATGGAAGCACCTGAAAATAAAAGGGTTCTCCCAGGTACAAGGAGTGGACTACCATGAGACCTTTGCACCAGTTGCAAAAATGGACTACATCCGCCTAGTTTTGGAAATTGCGGCATCCAAGCACTGGGAAGTGCATCATATGGATGTTAAGAGTGCCTTTATGCATGGAGATATTCATGAGGATATATACATGAAGCAACTCGAGGGCTACAGTTCAGATCCATCTTTGGTTTGCAAACTAAATAAATCACTATATGGTCTAAAACAGGCCCCAAGATCATGGTATTCCAAGATGGATGCCTTCCTTCTTTCGCAAAACTTTCAAAGGTGTAAATCTGATCCGAATGTTTATATACAATAGTATTATGGGAATTTACTTATATTTTTTTTATATGTTGATGATCTCTTGATTACTGGTAGCACACTTGCTTCCATTTCATTCATTAAAACTGCCCTCCATGATGCATTTGAGATGATCGATTTGGGGCTCTTGAAGCAATTTCTGGGGCTTGAAATTGCACAAAATTTTGATGGGATAATGGTCACTCAGTATAAATACATATCAGACCTGTTAGTTAAGTTTAACATGGCTAAATGTAAGGCTGCTCCATTCCCTTTTCTTTCAAGGATCAGCCTTGAAGAAGTAAAAAGCACTCCACCCATGGATTGCACAATCTACCGCCAACTGATTGATAGATTGCTTTACTTGAAATATTCTCAGCCTGATATCTATTGTGTCGTGAATGCTGCATCAAGATACATGCAGCATCCTCATGATCTTCATTGGAAGGAAGCCAAGAGGATCCTCTTGTATATTCAGGGCACCAGGACCTACGACATTCACTATGCTGCAAACTCTGAGCTAGAGTTGGTTGGGTACACAGATTCAGATTGGGTAGGAGATTCTATTGATCAGAAGTCTAATTCCAGATATGTATTCATGTTTGGTGGTGGCCCCATTTTTTGTTCTAGCAAAAATCAGGCTGCCATTGCATTGTCTTCAGCAGAGGCCGAGTACATAGGAGCGGTGAATGCTTACATCCAAGTTGTTTGGTTGCAAGGCATTCTTTCTGAGTTTGAATTTGGTAGTGCTTTGTATACTGTCATATTTTGTGACAGTCAAAGTGCTATTAAGATGTCCATAGATCCAGTTACCAGGAAGAGGACCAAACATGTAGAGATACGCATGCACTACATCAGAGAGTTGGTGCATGACAAGACCATTGTTCTACAGTACTACCTTACTGATGAACAGATTGCAAACATCTTCATCAAGATATTTTTAGAGAAGAATTTCACTTACCTCCGTTCATTGTTGGGGGTGAGTCCATCAGGGTAACCAGATTACTTCTACAGTGTTTAGCTTGAGGGGGTGTCTTTCCCACTAGGTTTTCCCTCTTTCCTCACTTAGATTATTTTTTAGCATTATTTGAGTTACTTTTTGGTACAGGGTGACATATGGCCTTTGTTACCGGGGCCCTAGAATTTCATGCATTTTATTTTTACTCCTCCTGATTATAGGTTAAAGGGGGGGGGGTGTTTGAGTCATTTACCCAACATGCACACTTGTTTGGTCAATTTTGGCCTATTTACCCACAATCCTAAGTTTAATTGACTTAATTGGAATCAGATGAGCACACTATGACATCAACATGAGCACACCCATGCCCTCCTTTAGTCAAGGAGGCCAACTAAGCCTTCTCCTTCGTTCGAGGAGGCTAACTGGGATTCCTCCTTCAAACAAGGAGCAATTTTGGGGTGATCTGAGTGTCATAAATGAACCTAATTGCTAATTGATTGCTATTTCACCTAGCAATCAGTTAAGCTGAGCTGTAAAGGTGCCTCCATTCATTATTTGATTATTTTTTGCCAATATTTATGAACTGGAGACAACTAGGGCACCTCCAACCACTTATGATGACAAGTGTCACTTCAGTTAACTCCATCGGAGCTACTTGGAGATATGGATGCACTACCTCCTTGAGTTGGACATGTAGTTACATGTGATGAATCACTTTTAGTTAGACTCAGTCATTTATTGGACTCCGATTCAGTTAGGACTTAGTGTGAGAGTCAGTTATGGATCAGATTAGTGGCTAAATAAGTGTGTCGATTGTGGCTGACATTCAGTTAAGCTACACCCATCCATGCAATTCGAATGACCTCCTTGAGTATTCGAATTGTCTTGGCATTCATGCATTCTGCATGACATTTTATTGTACTATCATTCCATTATTGATTATACAGGGTTTGCAAAATCTTACTGCAGTACCATTACCAGGGATGATTTTAGGGGTGAATTATAGCCCATAGGCGAATTTTAAGGGGTGCCCAAAAAAAGGTGGGCAAATTTTTAATATTAATTGTTTTTTTAATTTAATAAATTAGCCCATATTTTATTTTATATATAATTTCCCTTGACTAAATAGCCAACGCGATTAAACTTTGAAAATTCATAAAATCTAATTTAGCCAACCCGTCGATGGGGAAAATCATGACATTCGCCCCGATTTCTTCCATAATGGAGGTGAAATCGCCAAAAATTTACAATTTTGGAGGATAAATGGAGATGATTCACCCAAATTTATGGTAGATAGGTTAAAAATTTGGTATTTCGCCCCTATTTATGGATCTTTGGGTAAATTTGTTTTAGTTCGTCCCTGATTTGCAAGCCCTAGATGTTCATCCATTGGGTATGGAGTAGTAAAAGATTTGGGTCTGCCTCAGGTGAAAATGGATGGCACAGGTCTGCTACATCGATTTACTTCGAGAGTTTTCCTTACAAGGTCAGCTAGGAGATTGGGTTCATTGATTATGACAAGCTGGAGGAGAAAGCCTTGGATTTCAGGCCTAAGCTTATTATCTGTGGAGGCAGTGCTTATCCCAGGGACTGGGATTATGATAGGTTTCGTGCTATTGCTGATAAATGTGGTGCCATGCTCTTATGTGACATGGCTAGCATCAGTGGCCTTATCCCTGCCCAGGTACCTTTGCTATTTTCGCTAACATTTTTTGGAATAGTTACCAAGGAGTTGCTTCAACACTCCCACTTTCTGTAATGGTTGGCTTCAAATTTTATTTAATTTTGCAAAATACCTAATCTAAAAACAACCGATAAGGTTACCATATTTTTCAAAAGAAGGCCTTGGAACAAACAATTTCAAAATGGTGATTCGTTGCAAACTTCCATATAGCATTTCGAAGCATTAGACTGGGATGTAGTTCACATGGTAGAGCTCTTGCTTTGTAAGCATATGTTTACGAATTT
>LPNX010293180.1:143627-206961 GCA_001517045.1 Pseudotsuga menziesii | reverse complement strand
TATGAACTGGAGACAACTAGGGCGCCTCCAACCACTTCTGATGACAAGTGGCACTTCAGTTAACTCCATCGGAGCTACTTGGAGTTATGGATGTGCTACCTCTTTGAGTTGGACATGCAGTTACATGTGATGAGTCACTTTGAGTTAGACTCAATCATCTATTTCACTTCAATTTAGGTAGGACTTACTGTGAGAGTCAGTTATGGATCAGATTAGTGGTTAACTAAGTGTGCCGATTGTGGCTGACATTAAGTTAAGCTACACCCATCCATCCAATTTGAATGACTTCCTTGAGTATTCGAATTGTCTTGCCATTCATGCATTCTGCATGACATTGCATTGTACTATCATTCCATTATTGATTATACAGGGTCTGCAAACTCTTATCGCAGTACCGTTACACCATTTTCATGTCTAATTTGTCTTGAATCACTTTGTAGACTGTGTTTAGTCCCTAGATTACTATGACAGAATTAATATAAAAAAAATCTCAAAAACCAAATATATAAAAGTCAAAAATTCAAATTTCTCAATTATACTAAATACTAAAAAACTAACATCAATTTGAATTGTATGGAAAACTCAAAAGTTAAAATCAACCACACCAGTTTTACCTATCTGTTCCACAAGAGGGAGTTGAGTATGACATGACACATGATTGAAATCTAGCAATGGAAACCCATGTCTGATTTATCTGGACCCTACATCCTTCTGCAAACAAAATTTGTACTAATGACAGTTTTGAGTGACAGAAAGTTTGAATGCAATGTCACAAAAGCAGATTCTAATCATGCCAACAAGAATTTTATTTTCCAAGTGAACCATGGCCAATATAATGATCCAAAGTCAACAAAATATATAGTGGAAGGTCATATACACATGATACAACAATTCGAAGAACTCTTCTAGACCCTTTATGGCCAATAAAATTCATGGATGTTTTCTCAACTTTAAATGCAACATTCGATGCTTAAGGAACATGCATAGGCCCATGTGTCAAGAAACATTAAAGTTGAAACATCAAGAAGCTCCAATGCAATAAGGTTTTCATTGTAACTGATGGAAAGCAGAAGTTCTTCAAAATAAATAAACAATCTCTACAGTTGTCCTTTAATCTATATAAGTTTACAAATGGGCAAGCAACACAAGAAGGAATATTTCAAAAACTCAGAGATGTTCTTGAGAATAAATTTATTTTTCACCTTAAAACACCAAAGAGTGCTTAAATCATGCCACATAGGTAGATTCATGTAACTAATTCTATATTACATGGGAAAGCGTTGTCACGAGAAGATGTCAAGGAATGGTTTCTTAACCTAACTTAGGAAAAGCTAAAGACAAACGAAGAGGATCATGTTAATCAATGCCATTTTTTTAAGAGCCATAGGAAGCAATATTGTCTTGGAACTAGAAGAAACAAGCAACCTAGTCAATGAAGGATTGCCATTTACAATTGTTGAAGGATGAAGCAAGTTGGGTTGTACACCCTTTCGCAAAAAAAATTGTACTAATGACACCTTCAAGTGACGAAAGTTTCATATGCAATGTCACAAAAGAATATTCTAATCCTATATGCCATTTGAAAAAAATATTTATTGGAAGGTCGTATGTCACATACCCCAAATTGCAAAAACATTTTATGATTAAGACAACATTATACTTTGATTTTATTGTAAAGTTTGTAATTATTGACCAAGTGGGGTCAAGGATGATTGTATTTATTTATGCTGAATATTTTATTAATTAATAAATAAAAGATGAGACAACAACTTAAGGAGGCTGTTAAATGAGTCTCTGCTGGCAACTTGGTGGAATAGACTGGGTTGAGAGCATATTGACACTTGGCAGCATCCTCAAACCACTTCTAGCTATTGCAGGAGGCAACTTCCCTATTTTTGTGGTCATGTTCCCCAAGAAAGTGGAACAAGAGCAGGTGGCTCATTAAGTGAAAAACTGACCCAAAAGATCTAGGCATGCTTATAAACTACCCATCGAATCTAGCAGAGGCTGTTCAATTTTTACTTGTGAAATTTCTGAGCGAAATTTGTGCACAATATACTTGATGGATGGGAAAGGAAGAAGTGTTAGAGTGTGAAGATGTTGATTTACTCAACTAGTGCAGTTGTTTTGTTGAGTTCCTACTGCAGAAGGCAGAAGTATTACTGCTCAATACTTTTGTGGAGTTGCAAGGATTTTATATCCCATCCTCTCACCCAGTGCTATCAACTAGGTGGACCAGTAGATAGGCTCGGGGGTCCTAATCCTAGCAGCTAAGCTATCTTCAGGAATTGGTTGGGTGGAACAGGCTCCTTAGGATGTTGTCTCCTCTACCATTTACCAAGTTCTAAATGTTATTTAAATTACTTTATGCAAGCAAAGGAACTGGAATGTATGAAATTAGGAGTTGATTTATTTATATGACTGAATCAATTGTTTTTAAAATTAGATGGTGAAATATCTGATTATTTTCTCGATAAATAGTTTATGGTTAAAAGTATATCCAAATGAATGAATTAGGGTTTAGAATATTTTGTTAGAGGATAAAAAAAATCCCTTGCTGTATTTTTCCACACCTCCGAAGAGGTAGTACTCTAGTACAGTAGGTGAATTTAAGAGTGATGAATAAATCAAGTTCAGATGTGTATGAATCTGACCATTTAATTTTTACTGATAGTCTATTTAGAAATGTTTAAATAAAAATTCCTCAACTCCATAAGTTCTGTTAGTTAAATACTTTTGTTTATTTATTTTCATAAAGATTGTAAAGAGTGTTTTACTAAAACCACTACTTAGTTTTGTAATTGTGTTCATCTTAACACAGTAAGTTTATTTTACTCAAAAGGGTAAACATAACTGCATATATAATTATTAAACTATTACCGAATAGGAAAAAGAATGCAAACGGATAATATTAAACTATATAAAGAGTAACTCGAAATTATAGTAATAAACTAGGTATTACTAATAAACATATATGTTATTTTCAGTAATACTGGAAACATCGAAATTATTTGAATACAAAATAGTAAAAATAACAAATAATGCAGAGTATAAAAATAAAATAAAAATACTATATTTTTGGGTCAAAACCCTAAACAAAGAAACTTGTTAACCCAAGTTATTCTTTCCTTTTTCCTTTGAAGTTAAAGAGTATTCTCAGTTTTATCCAAACCCTTACTGTTTCAAATCAATTAATATATAAATATTATTTATAATTTATAATTGCCCTAAATTAAAATGAATTTATACATAAACGGGGTATAATTTGTTTAATACATATAAAATAAACAGAGTAAAAAGAATTAAATTAAATTATTTCTAAATATTTTTACACAGTCTTGCTCAGGTCACAAAGTCGATCCCTTCAACCAAGAAGAACTTTTCCTTTGTTAATTTATAAACACAATCAGTTATAGTAAAGAAAACCTAACAACTTTCCTTCACATATGATGTTAATATAATAAATACAATTTAAAACCAAAATCAAACTTATGGATTTCTTACGACAGAGTGATCTTTATAAAATCTTTAACCATATACATGTAATAATAGCAAAAAGGATCTTTAAAATTTCATTATAGTTTTCTATCTCAAAAAGAAACTGTATCATATAAGAACCCAAGAGTCCAAGTATTTCTAAGACTTTCTTCAACACAGCTTGATATCAACTATCACTTAACACTGTCGAGTTTAAAGGATTAATTAAAAACAGTACCAGTTAAAAAAAAAAATTAAACTTTTAACCATTAACAATATTAAACTATAACAAGTATTTAGCCACATGTATTATAAAAAAATATCCAAAATAACCCACAACTGCTACGACTGTTAAACCCTACATCCACGCAGAAATACTCTCATGCTATTTCGTATTTTAAGCCTGGCACATCTTGCCGAAGGAAACCTCAAGGTATGAACCGAGGCTTACCCAGATGTATCGGTGGAGTGTTGACAATTGAATGTTGTGGTGTGCTCCCATCCCTAGCTTTGTCTCGGCGAGTTTACACCTACACAAACAAATACATTTTCATTGTTATATCTCAAAAGATTTTAACGTAAAAAAAATTGAATTACAGAAAGGTTAAAATGAAATTTTACCTTGCAGTATTTTTTATGGCCACAGTCTCTTTTAGATTTCATCAAACCCCACTCACTCCATGCTCAAATCTTGACCAAGGAAACCACATATTTGAAAACCCAAAGAAGAGAAACCTACATCCTGAGATTTTGGCAAGAAGTTGACAAGTAAAGAACTGTAAACGCCATAGAAGAAGCCAAGTTACCACTAACAACATATATCTAGGTAGATAACCAGTGAAACTACCTTCTTGTAGCTCCACTACAATTGTAGGGATTACAGCCCGGATAAGAGAAAGAATTTTGTTTCCACTCTGGAAGCTCAATCCTTGCCTTGAAGGCCAATGTGGTCGAGAGCTTATCAGCTCTACCACAAAACAACAAAACAAGAATGGAGATAAGCGTTTGTTTAGGGTTTGGTCAGAATTTTATAGTTAGGGTTACCGTTTGAGTCTCTACCCACGAGTTTGTTCCACGTGGATTCCACCATAATTTTTTTTATGGGTTTCAATATGAGTTTAGTATAGTCCAAGCGACGAGGTACAAACCTGCAAAATAAACCTTGTTTTAATAATCTATTTTCCTTCATAGCTTAAGAGTTTGGTTAATCCATGTAATAGCATTATTTATTTGGTATACTTTATATATATATAGTTAGTTAGTTAGTTAGTGTTATGAGCCTAATGTATGTTATGTTAGGCTACACTTAAATACTTGGAATCATATATGCAGTAGGGTTAAGCCTCTATATTTGATTTTACTTCAAATATTCATTATAACATTATATATTAAAAAAAACTATGCATTAAAGATAACCATAAGCCTAAACAAAATAAGTTAAGTTTAGTATCATAAGACTGTTTTACAGGATGAACTTAGAATTTAAAAAGATTAGTTCCCAAGCAAGTTTGTATTCATAGGCATAAAGTTCATGGAAGGTAAATAAGTTTTTGATACCTTCAATAACCAAAGGATTTAAGTTAAGCAAGTACTCTAGAATTTATTTCTACTGATCTAGACAAGTAATATGGGGGTTGAACTGGAAGTATATTCCTTACCTGTAAAAAGAAGCACCAGTTGACTGCATTAGCTTCAATAAGCTAAGTAAGCCACAGATACAGCCAAGAGCCCCTTCAGTAAGACAAGAAGAACAATCTATTAAAATCTTACTTTTACTAGGATTTTAAACAGTTAATTTCGATACACTCTATCTCGGACTCAGTTAGATTGACATTGCAATGTTTTCTCAGTTATATACTGTTAGTAATAAAAGTTTTGTATATTTGTATTTTAGAAAATGAAGTCATGTAGCGTCTAGTTAAGATATTTAAAAAAATGTTAACTATAGCTATTGATTGAAACTACTTAAGCGATGTTTTAACATTTATTGTCGCATGAAAAAAATTTAAATTTTTACGAATTTTCGGAGTATTACATCGTATACCTATGATACAACAAGTAGGGAAACTACGCTAGATCCTATATATCCAAAAAAAATCCATCGAAGTTTTGTCATCTTTAAATTTAACATCCATTGCTTAAGGAATATGTATCAGATCATGTACCAACAAACACCAAAGTTGGAATTGAAAGGAATGACCAACCTAGACAAACAAAACTATTATTTACAATTGTTGAAGGACAGAGCAAAGCTTTGCTAGACCCTATATAGCCAATAAAATCCATGAAAGGTCTCTCGACTTTAAATTTAACATTCAATTCTCAAGGAATATGCATGGGATCAAGTACCAACAAGCATCAAAGTTATAATTGAAAGGAACAAACAATGTAGATAGTCTAAGACTGTTATTTACAATGGTTGAATCACAAAGAAATCTGGGCTCTACATCCTTTCATAACCAAAATTTGTACTGATCATACATTTGATTAACAAAAAGTTCAAATGCAATGTCACAAATGGATATGATAATCCAATATGCGAGTCCAAGAAATATTTTTTACCAAGCCAACCATGGCCAAGAGAGTATCCCATACACCCATGATACAAGAAGTACAAAACTGTGTTAGACCCTATATCGCTTATAGAACTCATGGAAGATTTATCAACTTTAAATTTAACAGAAAGTGCTTAAATAATATGCATAGGATCCTGCATCAACACACATGAAGCAGTTGTATCGCAATAAAATATGCATTGTAAATGACGAGAAGCAAAACTTCTTCAAAATAAATAAATAATTTCCCCGTTTTTCCTTTAATCTTTTAAAATTTACAAATGAGAAAGCAGTACAAGAAGGTCTACTTCATAAACTCAAAAATGTCCGTGGCAATATCTTTCTTTTTCACCTTAGAACACCAAACAATGGTTAAAATAGGCCATAGAGGTATCACACAATTGAAGTAAGATAGACAACGTTGCCACTAAATATAGACAGGGATTTCGTAAATGAAATGTGTACCAATGACACAGTTGAGTGAAAAAAGGTGCAAATACAATGCCACAAATGGAGACAATAATCCTATATGCTAGTCCGAGATTTTTTTTACCAAGCCAACCATGGCCAAGAGAGTAGCCCCCACATCCATGATACAACAACTACAAAATTTTGTTAGACCCTATATTGCCTATAGAATTCATGGAAGTTTTCTCAACTTTAAATTTAATGGTCAATGGCTAAGGAATATGCATGGGACCATGGATCAACAAACATCAAGAACCTAAAACACAATAAATTAATTTGCAATTGAGAAGCAACATTTCTTCAAAATAAATAAAAAAATTCTTTTAATCCCTAGAAGATTACAAATGGGAAAGAATCACAAGAAGGTCTACTTCATAAACTCAAAAATGTTCATGACAATATCTTTGTTTTTCATCTTAAAACACCAAAGAGTGCTTAAAACAAGACATAGAGGTAGGACAACGTTGGAACAAGGAAGACGACATTGCTATTAAATAGACACAAGGCAATATAATGGGAAAAACCATTCAACACCACAACAATGCCTCTAACCTAGTCTATGATCACTACAACGTTGAAATATCCCAAGTATAAAATCTACAATGAATTATTGAAAAAACAAAAATCAGATACATGGAACACCAACACGGTGTTTGAGCCATGTAAATATCAAGAAAAGAGATGCAAAACATGCATTGAGAGAAATATTGGAAAAATAAAAACCAGATACAAGGAAAACCGACACAATGTTTGAGCCATGCAAATATCACACAAAGAGATGCAAAACATAACGGTCTAGATATAAAATATCATAAGGAATCCTTGTATCCGAAAGGTGGAGCTTAAATAAGAAACAAAGGTCCTTCCCAATTTAGCCACCATCAACAGATGAAGATCATGCCCAATGCAATCATCATTCTTTTGTTGGGATTGTTAGTATAGTTCCATGTGCTACTTGAATCCCATTTCTACATTGTTATGCCAGGGATAGGCATGTAAAAAATATTTGGCTAATCTACTCAGTCAAATAGGGGAGAAAGTAAACTGGGGCTTGTATAAAAGTGTGAATGTTTGAGCAAAACCAAAGATGCTTGAACTTTGAAACTTTTATCAATTAATGTCAACACATGAATCTCTTAAATAAACAATATATGAATCTGATAGATAAATCAACCACATATAATTATGCTAAATAAATCAATCACATAAATCATCCAACCATAAGAGATAAGATATACCATGGGAAAACCCTCTAAACACAGAGGATGAAAAACCCAACAATTATTCAAGTATGATAGATAGATTTGTAGAGAATAGTTTACACTACATAAGTAGATTTCCCGATAAGAGATATCACCTCAACAACAGAGAAGAGAGATCCAATACAACACTGTAATGAAGTTGCCAAGTTCCCAACACTTTAATAACAAGTCAAAACACATAGCATGCATAAGATAGCAAATTGAAGGCTCAAAAAATCTCTTGGGAGCATCACCTAGCGCACACACAAGGATGAGCTTAACTAGAACTCCCTCCATGAAAACATTAGCGCCCTTCCTAGTCACTAGTTCCAAGCTAGCACTAAGGATTCTCCATCATCCACAAGATATGTTCCCTCCTTCTATAATTTGCTTCAACTAAATGTTCAGTTACTTTGAACTGAATGTGAACTAACTGAACTAAACTCAATCTTCAACCGAGTGTATAACCATAAATTTAGGAGGCTAGCTAAATGTCTTTGGTGCTTCACAATTAGTGGCATCCATACTCAATTTCTATTATTATGTTTTGCATGGATCTTCTTAGCTAATTGATGCATGCTTTATTACAACGGAGACTTTACTGAAGCCTTTACATTTGAGTTCACTTGGAGGTAAATATAGGAAATTCGAGTCCTTTTCTCTTTCTCTATGCTTATCTCATTATCATTAATTAATTATTGCATGGTCCACATGTGTATTTATTATTTATCCATCTTATCATATCATACTCAAAATAATTATTCCATATTGATGATCATATATATTACCCCTTGCCATATAATCACATGCTAAAGTATATCCCTATAGGGGTAGATAATCCCTAAAGGAGACCTATAACACCCATTGACCATGACTAGTAATACATCACATAGTATAACCACTTTACTAAGTAAAGTATGCCACCTCAACAAATGAGGATATTGGATTTGTCAACACATATTCAATCTTCTCATCAGTAGCTATGTACTGAAGTTTCACAATACCTTTTTGGACCATGTTTGGAATGAAGTGATACTTCATTTATATGTGTTTCGATTTATCATGAAACACTGGATTTTTGGAAATCTTTATACAACTCTGGTTGTCACACCTAATCATTGTAGGATCACGCTTCTCAACAAACAATTCTCCAAATAACTTACTCAGCCACACTACTTCTCTACAAGTAGTACTAGCAACAATGTACTTTGTCTTTGCCGTACTCTAGGAAACTGAGCCCTGCTTTCTGCTAGACCAAGAAATCATAGTAGAACCTAAGATGAAATAGTACTCAAAAGTGATCTTCTGATCAACAATGTTTCTACCCCAATCGGATTCAGTATAACCAAGTAATAACACCCCTCCACTGGAGGCACACTTGAGTCCATAAGCAACTGTACCGTGGAGGTACCTCAAAAAACATGCTTTTTTGCAACCCAATGTCTGTGTCTAGGATGTACCATGAACTGACTCAAAATGCCAACTGCATAAAAAATGTTTGGCCATGAGTGTATCAGGTACATCAACGATCCAATCAACTGTCTATATAGAGTGGGGTCCACTGGATCTGATCTAGTATCATTCTCATGAAGTTTCCTCAAATTGAAAACCATCGAAGTACTCATGGATTTACAATCCATTATGCCAAATCTGTGCAATATGTCTACAGTGTACTTCCATGAGATAGAAATATCTCATCATTCGTTTGTCAAATCTCCAAGTCAAGGAACTAGTGCATCAAACCTAAGTCTCTCATCTCAAATTTTGAGGTAAGCTCCCTCTTACACTCAGCGATCAATTTTTCCTCACTAGTGAGGAAAATATCATCAACATACAAAACCAGTAGTAAGGGTTGTTTCTCCACTACTTTGAAGTACAAATTTGAATTTGCTTCACTCTTCAAGAAACCTAGTTTCTAAAGATAGCTTTCTATTCTGGCATACCAAGCTTGGGAATATTTCTTTAACCCATACAGGGCTTTCTTCAACTTGCACACCTGGGATTCCTTCCCATGAATCACAAATTCATTTGGATGCTCAATATAAAGCTCTTCCTCAACCTCACCATTGAGGAAGGCAGTCTTCATATCCATCTAGTGAAGTTTCAACCCTAATACTTATGCAAGTGAAATTATAGATTTAATTGTGCTATACCTGGCCACAGGAGTAAATGTTTCCTCCTAACCATTGACTGCCTTCTGGGAGAAGCCTTAGGAAACAAATTCAGCTTTATATGTGTCCACACTACCATATTTAGCATGGTTTATCTTGAAAATGCATATGGAAGTAACAACTAACTTCCTCTCAGGTCTGGGAACAATTTCCCAAACACCATTCTTCAATATCAACTGATATTCCTCTGTCGTAGCATCTTCCCACACTTGCTGCTCTGCATCTTCTTCATATGATGAAGGCTCTTAGTCACTGATATCACTTAGTTGTTCCAACATATCCACCATACCTATCAGGTTTCCTTCGCTCTTTGGTAGAGCCTAATGGTGCTCCATGCTTCTTATAATCTTTCAATACATCTAGGCACCATGCCGACCTCTTCTTGGCAGGCGGTTCGTCAACTAATTCAACGGGTTCATCAACGATAGGTGACTCTGAATACTCTACAAGGTTCTCCCTTTGAACATCAGAAGGGGAAGAATCATGATCAGGGTCTTTTGATATAGGAGTTGCATTCTCCTCAGTCTTTGTATCATATGCAAGCTCTTTTGATCTCTTGAAAGTAACTTCCTCGTGGAAAGTCACATCTCAACTAACTTCAATATGTCTCTCACCAGGTACATATTTTTTGAATGCTTTGGATGTCTCACTGTAGCCAACAAAAGTTCCCTTCTTTCCTGAAGGTTCCATCTTGGTTGTCTTTTCTTTTGGTATGTGAACAAATTCTAGACATACAAAAATTATCAGGTGAGAAATGCCAGTCCTCTTACTAGTGAACACCTCTTCAGGTGTTTTCTCTTCAAGCATGCATGGAGAATTCTATTATGAATGTACGTTAATGTACTGGTGGCTTTTTCCAATAAATAAGTAGATAGATCCTGATCATGTAGCATGACTTTGACAGCCTCACAAATAGTTCTATTCTTTCTCTTTGCAACCCCATTCTATTGGGGGTTGTAAAGAACTGTTAATTGTCTACAAATCCTTGCATCAGTAAAAATATCATTAAAAGCATGTGAATCAAACTCCCCTCCATTATCAAACCTCAAAGCATGGATGTTCCTACTTTTTCGATTCTTTACTAAGGCTTTACACTCTTCAAACTTACTAAAAGTTTCACTTGTGTATTTTACAAATAAATCCAATCCTTCTGGGAGAAATCAACAATGAACAACACATAGTAGAGATATCCACTCAGGGAACTTGGGGATGACATGGGATCACATACATCTGAGTGTACTAAATCTAAAATTACTTTAGATATAGTATGGATGCTAGGAAACTTTTTTTAACATTCTTTCCTAAAGCACAACCCCAACATACACTATAATGCACAAGCTTAAAATTAGGCATACCTTTACCACTCGTTGTAAACTGGGTAGTGCACTGAAGTGGGGGTGACCATGCCTCCTATGTCAAAGCTCACATGGGTTGATAGTATGATCCATCATGGCTAAAATATAATTTCCTAGGACCTTGTAGAGTACTCCCTCTTGAAATTCAATGACAACAACAATACCAATGTTCTGGTTCTTTGGCCATAAGTATGCTTGATTCTCCACGAGGATAACTCAAAAGCCCTTATCTTCAAGAACCAAAACTAGAAGTAGATTCTTCTTCAATCCTAGTACATAAATAATGTCCTCCACATGTAGCACATTTCTTGAACTCATTTGGAAGGATGTAGATCCAACTCCTTAGATCAAGTATGTTGAGTTGTCTCCCAACTCTACCATGCATGCAAACTTCTTTTCCTTTATGTTAGAGATTGTGCCCTTGTATCCTGCCATGTGCTTGGATGCACCACTTTCAATCAACCATGTATCTTTTCACCTATGATGATATATCTAAACAAAGTAGAGATAAGATAATACTCCCTCCTTGGCTCTTTCTCCTCAGGTGCATTTTTTTCTTCTATGGTAGTAGAAGCATTACACTTTCCTTCATTCTTTTTATTTGAATTGCATTCTCTTGCAAAGTGGCCTTTCTTCCCACAATAGAAGCATTTAGCCTTTAATTTGTTGAAGTTCTTGGTGAACTCTTTCTTCTTTGCATGGAAGAACTTCTTGTGAGCGAATGACCTTTTCCCTTTCTTCATTCTTGTCGCGGGGGGAAGATTCTCCTCTTTAGTGCAATAACATTTCTTTGGATGCACCCCTCTTCTTGAATGCAATCATGCCATAATCTCTCAAAGTTGGGATGCTCTTCTCTTTTGTTTACTACAACCAAGAAATTCTCCTATGAGGAAGGGAGCCCATCGATGGCGATTTGAAGAAGGTCATCCTCATTCGTCATGACACCTATGCTTGCAAGCTGATCTTTCACTTGTGAAATCTTTGTAAAGAAGGATGGCACGATCTCATCATTCTCCATCTTTAGGTTGCACAACTTGTTTTTAAATCCCTCTTTTGAGTAGGGGCCTTAATCTCATACAAGTTTGTGAGTGTGTCAAAACACTCCTTTGTCGTCTTCAATGGTGTGATTACCGACATGAGATTGTCCTTCATTGAGTCAAATATGATCCTCTTAGCCTTTTCTTGATTCTTTTTGTAGTTGACTCGCTCTGCACTAGTGGTAGGCTCCTCGACCACTGAAGTCACGAATAAATCAAGATCATGCTCCTCAAGAATGTTCAACACTCTTGCCTTCCATGTGTTAATATTGAAAGTACATTCAAGGTGGTCTTTCGGTCGAACAGAGATTGATTTCATGGATGCAATATTTTGCTCAACTCTTCAAGATCTACGTAGGCCTAGCTTGCTGCACAAAACTAAGCTCCTTCACGTACTATGCTCTGTGAATGTTTGAGTAAAATCAGAGATGCTTGAACTTTTAAACTTTTATCATTTTAAATCAGCCATATATGAATCTCAGAGATAAATGAGTCATATATGAATCTCATAGATAAATCAACCACAAAAATAATTCAACCATAAGAGACAACATATACCTTGGGAAAACCCTCCAAACATGGAGGATAAAAAACCAACAATTCTTTGAGTACGATAGATAGATTTGCAGAGAATGGTTTACAACACGTAAGTGGATTTCCCGATAAGAGATATCACCTCAGCAGTAGAGAAGAGAGATCCAATACAACAGTCTAATGAAATTTCCAAGTGCCCAACACTTTAACAACAAGTCAAAACACCTAACATGCAGAAGATAGTGAATGAAAGGATGAAGAACTCTCTTGGGAGCATCACCTAATGCATACAAAAGGATGAACTTAACTAGAACTCCCTCTGTGCAAACATTAGCACCCTTCCTAGTCACTAGTTCCAAGCTGGCACTTAGGATTCTTGATCATACACAAGATATGCACCCTCCTTCTATAATTAGCTTCAACTAAATGTCGACTGACTTTGATTTGAATGTGAATTAACTAAACTGAATGTGAATTGACTAAATTGAACTCAATCTTCAACCGAGCCTTATAACCATAAAGTTAGGAGACTGACTTAATGTCTTTGGTGCTTCACAATTAGTGCCATCCATGCTCAATTTCTATTATTATATTTTGCTTGGTTCTTCTTAGTTAGCCGATGCATGCTTTATTACAATTAAGGCTTTATTGAAGCCTTTACAATTCAAGTTCACTTGGAGGTAAATATAGGAAATTCAAATCCTTTTCTCTTTCTCTATGCTTATCCCATTATCATTAATTAATCACTGCATGGTCATGTGTATATTTTATTTATCCATCTTATCATATCATACTGAAAAGAATTATTTCATATTGATGATCATATATATTACTCTGGGCCATATAATCACATGCTAAAGTATATCTCTCTACGGATAGGCTAATCCATAAATGAGACTTATATCACTCAGTGACCATAACTAGTAATACATCACATAGTATAACCACTTTACCAAGTAAAGTATGCCACCTCAACAAATTGGGATATTGATAGGACTTGATATTACTCACAAGACTAACTTGATATTACACACAAGTTCATAGGCTTGATATTACTCACAAGCCTACAATCTTGATATTTCTCACAAGACTTTACAATACAACATCACCACATCAATCATATGAGGATACATAGGACTTGATATGACTCACAAGTCTAACTTGATATTACCCACAAGTCCGAAGAATGACTCCTAATGCTATACAATCAACATAAAGAACAATTAAAAAAGCTTCTTACTTGTGCCCATTCACGGAATATCCCAAAACAAAGCATACAAATATGACTAATGTCAGGATATCCAGTAGAATGCTAGTTTTTGATAAGCACAATGCAAACAAACAAGCACACGAATTTAAATTTCCTAGAGCTAACAATGACTGAACACTTACTTTAACACAATTGCAACATAAATGTTCTTGTAGGCGATCCAATTACAATTTGCATTCCCAACTTTAGGGAATAGGGACATAACAACCCAAACAATCCATAGCAAAGAATTCATATGCTTGAGCCTAAAGTAAGGAGTACCGAGCACTGCTACCAATCCCTAATTTTCCATTAGGACAAAAATTCCAATGCTGGGAAGAAACGAACAAGTCTAAAGCAAATCGCACCTTGCGGAACATGTTTGACTAAACCCTAGCCTAGAAGAATGCAAAGACGTTGACAATGAAAAGGGGAAATAAGTGGGATTTACACCCAATTAGCAGGAAGACTAAGTAAAATCCGATGTTTATTCATGGGAATGTATCAGCTGGAAAGGTTCGAGGTTTATCTAAGAATGGGTTTGGGGATTCACTGCTATATAGAAAAGGCCCTATATGTTTGCTAGCCACTTGTTTGCCACACCCGTAAATACTTTTTCATTTTGTAAATGGCACTTGACGCCGACTCCTCGTTTGGGAATCAGATGAAGCCTCCCTAACTGTACACATTACACAAATTCAACAGAGAGTGAATGCTATGTTGCAAATGGTATTTCAATATACCTCTGAATTTTATGACCCCTCATTCAATACCATGGCTTTGTCTAGCCGATAAATCCAATGCCCAACCGTAATGGAGGCATATAGAGTGCATGCATGAACCCTAACCATGACGTGCTTTAAAATACAAAACAACGAAAACATAATTCAATCACATAGAAAAAAATGTAAAAAACATGTAATGACAAACAAAGAATCCAACCTAAGCAAATAAGCACACAAATGCAACATAGAGCCCAAACTACACATGGACTCGGAAGAACCGTTCTTTGCACGAATGATCAGTGCAACCAACATAACGACAAATCTGCCACCTGCACCAACCTACAAAGCCACAACTGTCGTAGCCAACCAACAAAAACCACCAACAAAACCTCCGCACCACAGTGAATACACACCAACCTTGCCATCACTGTCTCAACCCCACCAAACACTTAAAACAACCACAATAGAAAACAAGAACAACTAGATAATAGCCAAATAATAGAAATCCTCAACCTTGACTTTGAGGATCGCCCACCGAAAGCCATTAAAAACCTCGGACAAACAACAACTAAGACATCGAAATAAATGACCCAACCTCCATTACCACATAACACCATGCTTTTCCACTCCCAACAAGTTAAACCCTCCCGTATCGACACACAACAATATGAATTTTAAAACCCAACCACATCTACATAAAACCTCTGGCAAGTTTATCCCTCGTACCTGCAGCCCTAATCTACAACCCAAATATGCAGAGTTAGTTAAGCACAGTAATTTTAAAACCCAACCACATCTACATAAAACCTCTGGCAAGTTTATCCCTCGTACCTGCAGCCCTAATCTACAACCCAAATATGCAGAGTTAGTTAAGCACAGTACCAACACCTATGCCAACATTACCACAGAGTACCAATACCATGCTTTTCCACTTTCAACGACTTAAACCCTCCCATTTCGGCGGAGAGCAATATGCACCCCGCACCACAGCAATTAATGTTGCGGCTGTGGGGCACAGCGACCGTTGGATCAACAGTGGGATCAAATCCGACGGTTGCTGTGCTCCACAACCCCAGCATTAATTGCTGCGCTATAAGGTGCTTATTGCTCTCCCATTTTGGCAGGCCAAAAAATAAGGATTTTAAAACCCAACCACATTTGTATAAACCCTCCGGCAAGTTCAACCCTTGTACTTGTAGTGCTAATCTATGGCCCAGATATACAGAGTTAAGCACAGTACCAACACTTACGCCAGCCCGCCACTGGACACTGGGACACAAAAAAAACCAGTCCACTGCACGGCAAAAACAAGAACAACATGAACTCAGTGTTTGAAAAAACCAAAAAACAAAAAATTTACAGAAACCTAAATTGTAATAAATACAATTTTTTATAACAAACCCGTCAAATAATACCCCGAGGTGAAACATCTATGTCCCCCTCGGGATTCGGGAACATAACAAAGCTTCATCAACAATTTACCAAATTTTACTTGGAATAATACAGCTCTGTCTGTGGAGAGTCCAACCCCTCCGCTAAGGATTTCAACGATGCGTGGACATGTCTTTTTCAATATATACAAATGTAAGATGACAATCTATTGACATTTGAAAATTCACCATAAAGTCATGGTCTTTCTTCTATTTTTCCGGGATATTGCGCGGTTGCTGCACTTTTTTTCTATATAAAGTCAAACAACCATGGAACAATATAAGGAAATTTTAGCTCCTAAATCCAACACCACTGCGGAGCAGATGAAGCAGCAATAGCAGACCATGGAAACAGCTAGTCCAATGTAAGCATAAGCTTGAAAAATAATTTTCTTTTTGTAGGAAATGGTTATTTTCTTCACAGTTATACAAATGCTTCTCTGTGTTAAACTTAAAATGATTTTGTGTCCAGTTTGAATGGATTGGTAGGTGAAGGTTTGAGTTTTAGTAGGAAATTCTTTCCCACACGAAGATTGATTAGTAATTTTAAGGCTGGTTTGGGAGAAATTTGGATAACAAAGCTTTTCTTTGAGGTTCGATGGGGTTATGCTGGGCAAAGGAAAAATTTTAAGGTGAAGTTTTCTTTATTTCGGTGTAAATTTTGATGGGTTTTATTCAATTTGTGATGCGGACCTCTCAAACCACAATCATAACTTTAAGCATGAAGTGATTCACCTTCTCAAAATTAAGTTTTTGTCAAGCCCTTTGGAAGGATAGCAGGCTTAGTGTCCCTTTGGGCTGAGTGATGTAAGGAAAAAATCTGTATGTTAGAGAATACCCAAGACTAGTAATCCTTCTGTGTTTTCTCTGTAATAAACTGTGTGTATGTTTGTTTCTGAAATGATAAAAGCATCACATTTAATTAGTAATTTTAATGGGGTTGTAGTAAGCAATGGTCTGATCTGGAAATAGTAATGGAAATTTGATTCAGTTCATGAATGGAAGATCCAATAATCTGGTCTTTGCCTGCAACTTTTGGCAAGCTGTGTGTTATCAGGGAGATGGACATAGTTATTCTATTTATTAGCTTTGAGCATGCATATATAATCTTATACAGTATTTTTTCATTATATATATATATATATATTCTTCATTTTAAATAATAAAGTTATTGTTGTATTAATGTTGAATCTGGTCTACTCCTTCAGGTTATCTCCTGATGTACAAAACTGTGTAAAATTGACATATTTAAAGCACAAAAATCTGAGCTGAGAAGGATTTCAGAGCTCACTTGTGTCCATATCTCCTGACTTGCAAAATTTTGCATAACCTACATATTTAATACACTCAATTCTAAATTGAAAGGGGTCTATTCTCGGGTGCCCATATGGTGTGCTAATTTACAAAAATGTCGATGCAGGTTCACATTTGGTGAGGAGATTGCAACTTTTCTGGCTTCATGCAGATTTCTGCTGCCCAAGGCTTGGGAAGAATCTCTTCATGCAAACAGCTCAGAGAGTTATACTCTGAATGAGCGTGAAGATGTTGTATATATTACCTTCCCTTCATTTCATAGAATAGAAGATTTCATTGTCAATGAGACCGGATATGGAGAGGGAAATATTCAAACAGGAAATGAGGTTTTCTCTGGTTGCCTCAAAGGTTATGATGATCAACTAGCCCTTGTCCATCAGGGAGCCCTTAAGATCTTCCTGCATATTATGGAGAATACAGATTTCAAAACAAAGGTAATTTGATTTATCTATTACAACAGCAAGACAATGTAGTCTTAGTTAAATCATAAAAAAGGGTTTAGTATTCAAAGGTAAAACTAACTTTCTTTTGAAATGTATTCCATGACCAATCAGTTGCAGATACATATCAATTCGAAACAGAAGAAACCCAAACCGATTATATTTGTGGGTCATTCCTTAGGAGGGGCAGTTGCAACCTTGGTCACACTATGGGTACTGGAAAAGAGACTAAAGCAAAGTTCTCCTTTGTGTATCACATTAAAGCATAGCTCTCCATTTTGTGTCACATTTGGTTGCCCTTTAGTGGGAGATAAAAGACTTGTTGAAGCAGTTGGCCGTGAGAACTGGGGAGGCAACTTTTGTCACGTGGTTTCCAAACATGATATTGTTCCACGGATGTTTCTTGCACCCTTGGAGTCAATTGCTAAGCCCTTGATTGCTATTTTTCCATATTGGCAGGGCATACATGTACCTGATGCTTTTGTTCAAAATGCTTGTAGGACGCTTCTTAATAATGTCCTTGATTCTCTAAGGGAGTCAGATGAGGCTGTCAAGAGAAGCCCTTACAGGCCCTTTGGCACTTATATGTTTTGCTCAAGCAATGGTGCCACTTGCATTGAAAACTCTGAGACAGTTTTAAAGATGCTTCATTGGACAATGCAAAGCCAGGAAACTTCTTCGGATGAGATTGTACATGACTGCCTTTTAGAGCACAAAAGATATGGTTCTGTTTTGAAGGATGTCATACGAAACTCCATAAAAGGGACAAGACTGATGAATTCCAATTCAGAATGCTCGTACGAGATGGGAATCTCATTGCAGCTAGAAGCTATTGGTGTTGGACTTCAGGTAATACTGAATTCCTTTTTAAAAATAAAATATTACTTCTAATGTGTTTGTTTTGCAGTTAGTTTTTACATCAGTAAAATGCCTTCAAGGTATTATGGGTTAGCATAAATCCATGTTAGTCTAAGCTCTATTGATCTCAAAGAGGGATAGAAAACTTTGAGGTTCTTGAGAGGTAACATATCTTGAGTTAACATGGATAGTGGGGCATTTTTTTATGTTGACAGGAACATTATACACATGCACACACAACAGAGACACAGACATCTCCTCATGTCCACCTGGGATTTAATTGTTTAAAGTATCTGGCTTCTTTAAGTGCAACAAGATTGCAATTTAATGAACTACCAATCTTTACTGGGAATGCTATTTTTTCCAATCTGACCTTCTGAGCTTTCTAGGCTGAACAGAGTATACAAACTAAATGAAGAGCTTATTATTTTTGTCTTTGAGTTTTTGATAAGGGTACTAGGCTCTCCTCCAGCTGGTCTAGAAATTCAAATATACTATATATGCTAGTTTCTTCTCTTCTAAGATTTAGTATTAGTTTCTAATGTGGCATTTTCTTTATCTGCACTTCTATTTTCTTTGTTTAGTACACTAATTGATATTTGAAATGTGTTCTTGATTGGGTGATGACAACTTTATGCAGAATGATCCTGTAAAGCTGGCCTTACTAAACCTTGGAAAAACTGAAAACAAACCTAGCACAGATGTTTCCAATATAGCTATTAAATTAAGCAAAAAAAATTGTACTAGGGTTGAGCTTGAGTGGTATAAAGAATGTTGTGAGAAGGATGACATTGGCGGATATTATGACTCCTTCAAGAACCAAAATAACAAGAAGGATATCGATGCTAATGGGCGTAGGTTAAAGCTCGGGGAGTTTTGGGATGAGATTATTCAAATGTGGGAAAGTCATGCTTTGCCTAGTGATTTCCAATCCCAAAGTAAGTGGGTAAATGCTGGCATGACATATAGTGAACTGGTAGAGCCTTTGGATATTGCTTATTATTATCGGAAGTCTGAAGGCAAGGGTAACTATCTTTTAGATGGAAGACCCAATCGTCATAAAGTTCTTCAGAAATGGTTAGAAGAGAAAAACAAAATTCTCAGTGCAGAAGGTCAGGTAGCTCGCACAAAGTTACCTTTGCGGATTCAGGACACATGCTTTTGGGCACATGTAGAAGAGGCCTTGAAAGATCTCAAACAAGGCTTACATCAAAGGAAAGAAAGCCTTGAAAAGTTTGAAGATTATGTGACAAAGATGATCAGTGATCGCAAGATTTCTTCATATGCTTTCTTGAAAAGAAGCAGCTTCATGAGGTGGTGGCAAGACTACAAGCAAGTCCAATCTCCTGAATGGAAATTAAGCTCTCCATTGTTTAAGATAATGGAAAGTGGAAGTTGGAAGGAATGAATTCACAGCGTGTCTATCTATCTGGGCTAAAATGCCGTTTCAACAACTTTGAGGTAGAGAACATTCTTCCAATTAAATTTACATTCCTTTCTTTCTTTAAATGGCTCATGCTGAAGGCAAAAATGTATTTTTGCTTATAATTTCTAAGGGGGCTCTATTGAAACCCTTACGGACTGTAATGGTCTTATGTGTGCTAAATGTGCCCCACATGGGATTTTATAGAAGGAACAAAGTCTGACTGGTGATGTCTTTGAAAAACTTATTTCTTCATCGAAAAAATTCAATTGTGTGTTCAGGTTTGTTTTGTTAAATATTTTTTTTTAAATCCAAAAGATGATATTTTGAAATGGAGAAAAATCTCAGAAGTGTATGTTTGTTAAATATATATTTTTTAAATCTAAAAGATAATGTTTTGAAATGGAGAAAAATCCTCTCAGAAGTGTATGTCAAAGCAATAGAATCAACCCCTCGTTAAACTATGCCTCTTATCTCACCCATTATAATGATGTAAATTACTTAAATTCATTTTAATCTTCAATGTAAATATAGAGATTAATTTTTTTTATTTTTTTTTACACGTTTAATCAAGGTTACAAGGATCTTGGGTGCCGTTGAAATCGGCTGAAGAATCCGGTGCTGGTTCAAAACTCATTTAGAATATATATATATAATAATAATAAAATTGTAAATTTTAAAGAATCAAGATTCAAGTCTAAAATCATCAAAATAACAAAAGTTGAGCTTATCTGGAAAGGTATTCAAGTTTGAAATGAAAAATTGGAAATATAAAAATATGGAGTGATATAGACTAATTTGATAGATAGTTATCACCTTTCACATCTTCCAATGGAACAACACCTAGCTCCTTAGATTGATTGCACTGCGAGAAGCGAGGTGCTCTCCAACCCAGTATGGGGGACATCATGTCACGTTAGTCATGTTATGCTAGTCAATATAAATAAAAAATATTAAAAAAATGAAAAATGTAAATTACATATCAACTTAAATAAAAAAAATAAAATAAACTAGCATAAATCTATTTTAAACCTAGATCTATCAAATATCCAAGGGGATCCAATTGGTAAAAAAATGTACACCCCAAGAAATTGGATTCCTCTTGGTGCTTGATAGATCCGGGTTTAAAATGGATCTATGCTAGTGATACAAAGCATCACATGCATAAGATGCAATAAAGATACCACTATGCCCACTAACAACATAAGCAAAGGACCTTGCCACAACTCAGCTAGATTGAGGCATTGATGCATATCGAAATCCTCAATATCGAAAGGATCTTTAGAAGAACTAGCCAAAGAGAAGTTAGTGGTCAAGCAATCAAGAGTATCTGAGTCTACTTCCTCATGACTCACATCCCATAGCTTCGAAGAACCCTCCTCATAATTTGGATTTGATTGAGAGATGAAGTAAAGATTTGAGTGAATGTACACAAGATATTCTTCCTTTGTCGATTGAAGTATTTTTCTCTTAACCGAACGGATTAACCCATAAGTGCTCTAGTTTCTTTCTGTTGTTGAAAAGCTACAAACCTATGAAAGAACTTTAGATGCAAGAGTTTGTAACTTTGGAATTTGAGCACCATAATATCCTTAGGATGCAATAGGTGTAATGATTCCCCTGTTAGCTAGTGTATTTACATTTCCAAATGCACCACTCCCTTTGGTGAATGGAGTAAATTGGTTCTTTAGCTCTACAATCTCCATCAAATCAGAGCAAATCTTTGAAATCATTGTTCTAAAACCGTTGGCCACCTCATTGCCTTTGTTTGGGGCCTTCCTCCTACCCCCAAATTTATCCAAGTATGCCTCATTATAGTACTTTGGATTCAAGGCATTGGCTAAAGCATGTAGAGGGGTGATGTATTTGTTCCACTTGTTAATGATTATGTCTTTTATGGAGTCAAACAAAAGAGGGTTATTCTCTTCAAGAAGTAGTTGGATTTTTTCCAACATACGATCAGTTCCCTCATAGATGTCACCCAACATATGCACATTGGAATCACAAAGTCTCAACAAATCAACAAGTAGCTCCATTATGGAAACAAAGAGCTCATCTTGAACTCGGGACAATCTTCGTTAAGAATGGTACCTCTAACCTGCATTACTTTTTAAGTGCAATTTTGTTTCCATGTTTTCAACCTTGGAATAACAACCATGCACAACAAAGCTTCCCTCATGTCTACTAATCACTTGACCACTATATAATGTGATGAAAATCTAGTTTTTTTAACTTTCAAAAGTTGGAGTCTAGCAAATTCCTTGTTCATAGCTTTTGCATGTTTGTGGTTAGTGATAAAAATGTGAACTTCTCTTGCTTCTTCACATAGTGTTTTCATCCATTCAACTTCAACAACAATGAATTTAAAAGCAATATTTAAACTATGCACCACTCAAGGTGTCCAAAAAATATGGTCATACAATCCCTTAATTATTGCCCCAACTTGTAGATGTATTTGTAACTTCGGAATGTATTCACTTGTATATTTCTTATTGTATTTCATTGTACCCCGACAGAGATGTTTATCCCTCTGATCGGGAGAGTTATTAATATAATAAAGTCATGTAAAATCATTGAGGTTAACCCTCCGTTGTAAGTCGGGGCAATAGTCCCCACAGTTGAGGGGTATTAGGGTTATTATACTCTCCTAGAGAAGTTGGCCCTGCAAGAGTAAAAGTCAAGTGGAAAACAAGTATAAATAGAGAGTGGGACTCTCTATTTGAAACACACACTCACTGAATTGTAGCGCATAAGTGAGAGAGGAGGAGTTTGCACAAGTGAGAGAGAGAACAACTGTTAGAGATCATCTTTATGTTTTTGGGTTTTACTTTTGCTATTGGTGTTCATTCTATCTCTGAGGAAGCTACGGGGTTTTCTCCTTTATGGTTTCCTCGAGGAAAACTCTTTGTGTCTCGTCTTTGGTGATTATTGTTGTGCATGTTATTCTCTCAGATAAGATCCTAGATCATATTGATTAAATGATAAAAATATAACATGGTATCAGAGCTAACCTAAGAAGAAGACACCGTGGAGCTGCAGAAGCAAGGGCTTCTTAATTTTTGGGCCTCTCTCCACAAATCATCAGCAAAATGAGGCTAGGCTAACTCTCCATTGAAGGGCACATCTTTCCGTTGAAGCAGAATTTGATTTTGGGCATTTTCAGTTTTTGACCTGTCACTACTGCGGGAAACTAGGGATTTTCACAGAAGAGGAATTTTTGAGTGAGCCCAGCATAGGATTTCTCTCCTCCTCAAAATCAAAATTTAGAGACCAAGATCGAAATTTTTGGTTGGGTAAAACTCTGGGAAAGTCAATCCTTAATTTGACCTTGGACCAGAAAACCCTAAAAGACTAAAACTAGTCATTTTGGTGCATTCGCTATATCTCGATATTGGAGAATGATCAGGAGCCAAAATGTTTACAGGTCGAAGATAAATTCCTGATGTACTATGTGTAAAAGTTTTAGCCTCATATTCGCTATATTGTAGGAGATATGATTCCTCCAAATCAGGGTTCCAGCCTCTCCTTGGATTCATCCCTTAACAAGACACCTAGGGAAAATTGCTATATCTCGGGCTACGGAGGTCCAAATGAAATTTCGCAAGATGTTCTATATAGGGCACAGACTGTAATTTCTGTGGTAAAAGTTTCAGACCCCGAAGGTGAAACTGTGACATGTGGCAGTCAGTACAAGTTCGCTATGCTGAAAAGTCCTGAAACAAGTCACCTTGGGAAAAATCTCATAAGTCCCAATTGGTGAAACCAATTCTGCTCAAACTTGTGGTGTTTAAAAGAGGACAGATGAGGCTATCTCAGTACGAAATTTCAGACACAGAGGAGAATCACTTTCAGAGATACGATAGAAACAATATCTGACATTTATGCAGAAGAAATTGGAAAACTAGGGCTTCTTGTTCTGGGAGCTTCCCTCCATTGTTTTCAAAAAATGAGTATATTGGACAGCTCGCCTTAAAGAGGCCCATCTTTCTATCCAATCAGAAGTTTGAACTTCCAATTTTTGAAAATTAGGGTTTCTCTAACAAACCCTAGATCAGCCAGCTCCAGGGCCAGGATGGACACCTAAAATCAGCAAGATCTAAATTTTTGCTATTTACATTTGAGGTTCTCATTTCAAAATGACTAATCACACTAGCTTGATGATAAGCTTGGTGAAGTTGACAACTTCCAAGCATGGAAGTATAGGATCTTAGTGGTTCTTGAAGAAAGTGAATTGGACACCTACATAAGTGGAGAGGTTCCAGTTCTAGAGGGAGATGAGCCTAAAGCCTTACACAAGAAGAACTTAGTCAAGGCCAAGAGAATCATTGCAGATTCTATTAAATATCATCTCATTCCTCATGTGTCATCCTTGAAGACACCAAAAGGAAGTGTTCGATGCTATGATGAAGAAATCGAAGAAGAATAAGATATTGTTATAACCACTTTGAATGGCCTCCCAAGATCACAAGATCCATCATTCGAGGAATGTGTGCCAGAAGGAAGTGATTACCTTCAGTAGAATCTGGGAAGAGTGCACACAAGAAGAAGCTCAACTCATAATAAGAGAAGATAAAATGGGAGCAACTGAATATTAAGCTCTCACGATCCAAAGAAGGTCCCTTAAGCAATGAGTAATATGAAGGACTCAACTCTTGAAGAGCCTCTTATCCATCTTAGCATTTGGATAAGAAATGATGTTGTTATGAATGAAGAGGATGATGAAGCCGAAGGATCGAGAAGGAGTTTACCCACGAAATGAATAGAGATAAGTATTCAATTGTCATTTCATGATATTATTTGGTTATGCATTTGTCTATATTTAGTTGATGTGTTATGCATGATAGAATGTTTGTATTAATGACAGTAGACTACTAATATGCATGTGATGGGAAAGTATCCCATGGTGCTATACAACTCTCCATTGCTATTTATCTAGAATGAAACCTATTTGCTGACATATTGGATTAGTGCACAATCTCAATGATGTCATGGTAGATGGAAGGCATCTAGAAAGTTTTCGTGAGTTATGGATGAATGTTGTATTGGCTAAAATAATTGCATGATTATATCTTTATGCATAATAATTTGCCATTGTGAATATGTCTTATGAAATGTTTCCAAGCATACAACTAATGCATTTAACTTGTAGGAAATATCGTGCACAGTCGCCTACAAGAAAAGAAGGATGATACTTGTTCCAAAGAACAAGTGACAACAATTCAAGATTCATTCTAATAATCCAAAATGAAGAATGCCGACTAGAATGCGATGTCGAAGACCTGAAGGGAAGTTTGTAGTATCTTCCATATGGATCTACAAGATACAAAATGTAGTAGACGACAACATTGTGGGATACAAGGCAAGATTCATAGCACGAGGCTTCTCACAGAAAGAAGGAATAGACTACGAAGAGACATTTGCAGCCACTGGAAGTCGAGACACATGATAGTCAGACTCATGTGTGCAAAGAAAGAAAGAAGGTCGTGTATGAGCTTAAAAGGCACCCATGGGATAACACATACATGAAGAGCTTGAAGATCACCTAGAGTGATGAAGATCTTAACCTTTGCTACAAGGTTGAAGATGGAAGCCTATAGAGGGTGACAAGCTCACAGATAGGTGCAAGAAAAACTTTTGAAAAGGTTCAAGATAGAGGATCTTGGTATCCAGTGACCCTAGATGGATACATAGAATATTAGTAGAAGAGGAGGCTACTTATCACTTCATTACAGAATGTTTCAATAGATAGAGTACGAAAGATAGAAGGAGTAGGATGCTTCGCTTCAGAGGGAGCGACTGCAGAAGATCCTGAGGTTCGACATGATACAACGGGATGGAAAGGTTACTGATGGCTCTAGGATTTACTAAGAGTAAAGCGGATTCCAACCTTTACTTCAAGGTTGAAGGCGGAATACCAGTGATGCTCCTGTTATATGTCGATGACTTGTTCCTAACAGGAAAAGAGGAACTCATTAAAATTGCAAGAAGGAGACTTGTTGTTGAGTTCGAAATGAAAGACTTGGGTATGATGCACTATTTTCTAGGCATGGAGGTGTGGCATAATGCGGATGGAATCTCCCTTGGACAAGGGAAGTATGCAGTAGAGATCTTGAAGAGATTCAAGATGATGGACTGCAAGGCCATGGCCACATCTATGGCATCAAACCTGAAGCTATTGAGTGATGCTTCATCAGAGTTGATTGATGCTACAATGTATCGTCAGATGATTGGTTCATTGATGTACTTGACGAATACTCGACTAGATATTTGCTTTGTTGTGAACACATTGAGCCAGTTCTCGATGGATCCGAGACATGCTCACCTCGTTGCAAAGCATGTAGTGAGGTACCTGAAGGGTACAATTGAGTGTGGACTCAAGTATGATACGAATCAAAATACTAACCTGCATGGTTATGTTGATTCGGAATGGTAGCGCCAATGAGAAGAAGAGAACCTTGGAATTCTTCTTCATTTTGAGATCCAGTATGGGTTATTGGTTTGGTAGGATGGAGTCCTACATGGCGCTGAGTACAACCGAGGAAAAATATGTTGCCACTTGCTCGGCTATTTGGGAGGTAGTATGTTTCTTTTGAAAACTACTATTTGATTTGATTGATCTAACTTGCATTTTTGTATGATGCAGAGAGGAGTAGTGAAGCTCCAGTATGTGATCCAGATCGAGATCTCTCGAAAGAGGGAGTTCTAGCATAGCCGGTGAGATAGGTTGTTTGAGCATAAAATCCTAGAGAAGCTCGTAAGTTGCTCAGACGTAAACAATCTTGGAGGTTGTCCTTGGATGTAATCAATCCTGGGGAAGCTAGCAAGTTATCCTTGGACGTAATCAACCTTGATGTGATTATATGCTAGCAACGGCCAGAGTGAAGTTTGAGTACTTCAGAGAGAAGCTTGGTGTTCTTCAGATCGAGGTTCCTTCCAAGGGGAAGTGATGAGTCAGAGATCCTTTCCCCAGATGGTAGTAGGTGTGTCCTACCATGTCAGTGGATGTAAGTGTTGAGCCTTTTTGACATGGTGGCAAGATTGGTTTCTCCCATGGTCAGATGTAATTGTTGTGCCTTTCTGACATGGTGGCAGGATTGGTTCCTCCCATGGTCAGATGTAAGTGTTGTGCTTTTCTGACATGGTGACAGGATTGGTTCCTCCCATGGTCAGATATAAGCGTTGAATATGTGAAGACCTACGAGGAGGCTAGGCCTACATCCAACAAGGTTGGCTCTATAGAACTTCTTATGACGAGTAGAACTGAGAGATAACACCATTTGCTCAAGATAGCGGACGCGGTGATGATGATGATCCAACTTTGATGATGATCCAGTGATGCAGACTTGTGCTGATGAACTGTGTCAAGAGAATACATTCCTAGTTAAGAGGGAGTGTTGATGTATTTATAACTTCTGAATGTATTCACTTGTATATTTCTTACTGTATTTCATTGTATCATGACGAAGATGTTTATCCCTCTAATCGGGAGAGTCATTAATATAATAAAGTCATGTAAAGTCATTGAGGTTAGTACAATAATGTTTACCAATGGTTTATTGGCCCTATCAGTCCAACCATAATAGATGATAGAGACACCATTGCCACTTCAACTAGAACGAATCGATTCGAACACTCTATCCACAATCAATTTCTCCTTTTGTAGAAGGGTAGTGCACACTTTCTCAAAGTTTGGCCCCTTGTATCCCGTAGGGGCCTCATTAACTACCCTAAGCATGTATAGCCAATAAGGAGACCACACTACATTGAAAGGTAATCTACATGCAAATGTGGCTCTTGCAACCTTGTTATCCATCTCATCCCTTGCTCCCATGTTAAACATTTTGGCCAAGTTTCCAAGGTTTTGTCTCTTGCAGGCTTCTTCAACAATTAAGGGGCCTTCATTTATCTTTTTTTGTGAATGGTTGCTGCTTGAAACTCCTCCTTTCTTCCTTGGATAAATCTACAACATATTGCTCTGCTTGAAAGTTGCCCACATCCTTTCGAGTGATACTTTTGCAATGACAAACTCCATTATCACATTCAAGACAAAGAAAACGGGCCTTTACCATTATGTATTAACCCACAAAATTTATTTTGCACTTGTTGTAATTCTACAAGTAGATAACACCATTGTTCTTCTCCTTCTTCCCAATCTTGGTCACATACTTCCACACATGAGAATCAATGGGATGTGTAGGTAGTACAGGTCGAGTTACTTGTTGTCGTTCATTGCTTCCTCTCCCAAAACCCATTAGAGGAAATTTCAACTCAAAATGGGCCTTTTAAATATAATTCAAATTCCATGTCATCATGTATTAGCCAATGAAATTTCTTTAAATTTGAAATACCATGATAGGTCTTATTTTTAATATAAATTTGGGGATAGGTATCATACAAAAACTATTTTTTTGTTCGTATTTTCGACACATCTCTCTGTGTTTTTATTCAAATTTCGATCGAGAAAGCTCCCTAGATGTGAAATTAAATCCCGCAACCAACGAGTACCCACTTGGTATACTTTTGACGGACCCCACTACCCCAATACCAGGTATTTATTGTTTTTGGGGTAGTGGGGTCCATCAAAAGTATGACGAGTGGGTACTCGTTGGATGCGGGATTTAATTTCGCATCCAAGGAGCTCTCTCGATCAAAATTTGAGTAAAAACACAGAGAGATATGTCGAAAATACAAACAAAAAAAGTAGTTTTTTTTTTTCCTCCAAAATTAATAAATATTATTTTATTATTTTAACTATTATTTTATTATTTTTCTTAAGAGGCCCATTTTGAGTTGAAATTTGCTCTAATTACTCCTACTCCATGCTTAGATTGAATTGATTGACAAGAGCTAGATGCCATTAGTGGTAGTAGTGTTTAATGAATTAAACACTGGAAAATGGTCAAACTTACTAGCAAAATGACAATAGGCATACTTCATAAATTATAAATTATGTTAATTTAATGTTTTGAGTTTATTGTTTTATAATTTTAAGTTATAATCAGCATAAAAAAACTTCATGTGTATGCCAACAGATCACACACAAGCCCATTGGAAGGCCTGAACATGGCTACCAACAAGAAAATGTGTGCCATGTTGGCATACACATTAAGCTTGTTTAGGCCCGGCAATATGCATGTGTGTGCCTTATTGGCATACATAGAAAGCCTGTGTATACCAACAAGCATAGACATATACCAACAAGCATTTTACATGAATGATATTACAAATTTCCCAAATGGGACAAACTTAAACAGTTAAAAACTTAAAACTTAAACTCTAATTAAAAATTTGGCACGAGGGAGCTTACCTGTGAGCTGGGTCATCCTCCTTTACAAATCCTTTATCAGACAATGTTGCACTCTGCTTACTGTTCACTCGTTGCTATTGTTCAATGATATCCTCAATCGCTCCTCCACATATGTGTTTCTCTCTTAGGGGCCAAAGAATACTCTCCCACGGGCTTTAACCAAGTGGGGGCCCATGAATAACTCTCCCATGGGATTTATTCCATGTGAAAGTTTAATTGTTTGTTTTAAGGGGAAGAACTGGTTCCAGTTGAAGGAACCAATTCCCAACTTAAACTGGAACCAGATTCCTAGTTTAAAAAACATATTCCTAAATCCAAAATTCAATCTAGTTTATGAGGAATTCTTTTTTTATTTTAAAAAATGAATGCAAATTTATTTTAAGATTTTTTTTTGGAGATTTTAGTATGAATCCACAATTCATCGATTATTAAGAGATTTCGATTAATACCATGTTTATACTTAACTTTTTATTTTATTTTATTTTTAAAAGATAAAAATAAATTTATATTAATTTCTTTAGTTGCTGTTTAAATATAAAAATAAAATAAATAATAAATAAGTTCTCTTTTTTAAAATACACTTCAAATTTAATTTTAATTTATTTTTAAAATTTTATGTTAACATACCCACACCACACCTATAATGACATTTTTCCTCGTCCATATTTCAAGGTACCTCATTTATTTTTTGTAATCAAAGTTGAGAGTAAACATTGTTATTTGACATATTTTGAAGAAAATCTTAAAAAGTTCCAGGAGAAAGTGCATCCAGGTGTTTTTTCACAATACACCCAATACCCAAAATATTTTATGCCAAAACATTGTTCTTGACTTCGAATATAATTCTCAAAACAATATCATCAAAAGTTGCATAGGTCTTCTTTACATCTATTTCTAACCATTATGTATGTGGTTCATTAATCCAAATTTATGAAAAGACTTTTCAATCAATTCCTACTAGGCACAAAACTGAGTTGTTTAGCTCAAAATGATTTATTCATAAGCAAACAATTTTCTTAAACATCTTTTCCAGTATTTTGTTTCTTACATTACAACAAAATATATTGGTCTCCAACTCATATTATCTATAATCTTGCCTTTAAGAATCCAATATATGATTTTGCATTAATAAAAGTTTATGGAAATTATTTTCTTTAATTAAAAGGATTTTCTTATCTATTATTAAATATTCAAATTATTTCTTTAATTAAAAGGATTTCTTTATCTATTTTAAATATTATTAGTCTAAACAATTTCATGGCAAGAAGACCATAAGACGAACAATCTTGGAGACTTAGCCATTTAAAAGACTTATCATGGCTAGGAAGATTCTTATAACTTCTAAATTGATCTTCAAATAATTGTTGCTATGCCAAATAAGCTTTTTTACTCAAATAAGACTATCATCTTTTGCAATAATAATGTTGGAATGCAATTCTTTTTTTGTTGTATATGACCACAACATATTTACCAGGTATTAGACTCTATATACATAAGTGGTGCAAGGCATCCTTGAGATTCATAAATATTGTATAAAACTTCAAATTTTTGTTTTTTTTTGTTTTTTTGTTTTTGTTAAAATCCATCGTTTTATCTGAGTTAACTTCAAATTTGAAGTGATTTTAACCTACGGGTTTAGAGCAAATACAAAACAAAATTTGCCAAGTTTGAAGTAGAAAGGGTTATTTGGATCTCATAATGACGGGTCAAAGTTTCATAGTATGATGTGTCAAATGATAATTTGATTCAGCATAAATTTCTATGCACATGGATGTACTTTAAAGAGTTTCATTGAAGAATATTTCATTGGTAAAGTCACCATAGTATTCCTACTAGACACTCAGGCTTGGATAGAATAAGCACAATTTCTCATCCTTTCACTAATGATGTTAAATGGGCCCAATGCGTGAAAAATTATGTGTGTCAAAGGAACACAAATATTATAAAGAGGTGGAAAGTTACTCAATTGCTCATGAAGTGAAAATGATACAAAGAAAAAGAAATTTGGTAGCATAAAGCTTGAAGGGATTTGAACAGAGTAATTAATGAAATAATTTAGGAAGTTAACTCATAAATGAAATTAGAACACACATGGACAAAGGGATTACATGAAACCAATAGTTAGTTAGACTTAGCCGTCTCAATGAATTTCATAAGTATTATGAATGAATATAATTTGATTAATAGGTTTCTAAACACTAAGAATTTGATGAAGGAATCGTTTGGTTGGAACCATTTGGACAATATGAATTCCTCAGTGTATATAAATGACAGTTCAAAGAGAAATTAGAGTGTTTTTTTTTTCAAGGATTATTTTTGGCAAAGAGTTAAACAAGTTGACTTTTGCAAAACTAGGAATTCATGTCTCCTCTATGAACTCCAAAAATGCAAGGATATTAAAGTAGGGATGTCAACCCCTTAAAGAACAAACTTGGGTACATAAACTAAGACCTCTTTGAAATTCACACTATAAACTTATATTAAAGCCCAATAGATTTTACCATTTGAATTTGAATAAGTGTTTGTTTCCAAATTTCATTTCCTATTCTCTGCAAATTGCGTGTCTATTCATTTGTTTCCATTGTGTACTTTGATTTGTAGCCATATGCCTTGCATGAGTTACTATCCTAGTATATTGCATTCCTATGTTGGTGAAGATGATTCCAGTAACCAAATTTTGTGTAGAATTGTTGTGATGAACAAAATTCTAATCAACAGAGGCTCAAAATAATTTCTTTATTTTGGTGTTTCAACATTATTTTGCAAGGAGGGACTCATAACTATTCGATTGACAATATTTTTCATTCATGGTATGGTGTGCAGAGAAGCAATGAATCAAGAGTTACACGAATTGGGAAGAATATTGGAATAATTGTAGACAAGACAAAGTGAAGATGCTAAAGAAGAATATGCACCATAGCCATAAGAAGAAGAGGAAGAAGACAAAGAAGAAGACAATTCTTAGAGACAAACCCTAGAGTGCAATTACTCCAATTTTTGAAAAAAGATGAAATGGACAAGTTGAAATGCCTAGTCATGATGGTATCCTAAAGGCATAAACTTTGGTAGATTGGATTGGATAAATTGTGTTCTACTTTGAATATGAGATGGAAAAAGACTCAATGGGTGACATTTGATGCCAAGAAATTGGAGGGACATGTTTCCTTTGTTGATGTAATTGTAACTTCGGAATGTATTCACTGGTATTTCTTATGTATTGTACCCCGATGTTTATTCCGGGAAGTGTTTTTAATGTAATTGAGTCATGTCATGCCTCGATGTTCCGATCAGGAGTTTATATAATGTAAACAAGTCATGTCAAGTCAATGTGGGTAACCCTCCTATTATTCAAGGGTTAAAGTCCCCACAGTTCCGGGGCCCTAGGGTTGTTAGACTCACCTAGTGAAGTCGGCCCTAGTGAGTTATTGTCAAGTCGAGAATTAGTATAAATAGAGAGTGAGCCTCTCTATTTATCACACACTCACTCACATTTAGTTGCAGCGCATAGCTGAGGGAGAAGAAGTTACTGGGGCTAGAAAGAAAGAGGCTACTGCCATCGAGAGATTAACTTACTATTTTGGGTTTTACTTTTGGTGCTAATTCTATCTCTAAGGGAGTTGCAGGGTTTTCTCCATTTATGGTTTCCCCGAGGAAAAACACTGTGTTCATTGTCTCTTGTGTTTGACTGTTGTGCTTGTTATTTTCTCAGTTAAAGATCCCAATATAATGCTAGCTTAATGTTAAAAATCTAACATGGTATCAGAGCTAACCTGAGAAGAAGAAACTGTGTAGTTGCCGGAACTAGGGATTCCTAATTTTTGGATCTCTCTCCATATATTTTCAGCAAAAGAAGGTTGGGCTGACTCTTCTCCCTAGGGCGCATATTTTTGTCGAAGCATAATCTGATTATGAGCTTTTGCAGTTTTGGACCTGACATTGCTGCCAGAAATTAGGGCTTTCTATAGAAGTGGAATTTTTGAGTGAACCCAGGCCTGGGTTGATCTCCTCCTCAAAAGCGAAGTTTAGAGATCAAGATCAATGCATTTGGTTGGACAAAATTCCGGAAAAGTCAAACCCTAATCTGCTCCTGAACCAGCATTACAAAAATTCAACTCCAAATCCAGATCCGACATCTTGACCTTGTAAGATCTAAATCTTTTGTATTTCCATTTGAGGTTCTCAGTTAAGATGTCTCATCATACCAAGCTTGATGAAAATCTTGAGGGAGCTGATAACTTCCGAGTGTGGAAGTATAGGATCTCTCTGGTCCTGGAAGAAAATGAGTTGGACTCCTACATTAATGAGGAGGTTCCAATTCTAGAGGAAGATGAGGCTAAGGCCTTAGATAAGAATAATTTGGTTATGGCAAAGAGGATTATTGTTGATTCAATCAAGGATCACCTCATACCACAGGTGTCCTCCCTCAAGACACCTAAAGCTATGTTTGATGCCCTAACCAAACTGTTTGAAGGGAAGAACATAAACCGGAAGATGATTCTAAGGAACCAGTTGAAGAATCTAAAGATCTAGAATGAGGAGAACATCTAGTCATACTTCACAATAGTCTCCCAGATCAAAGAACAACTTGAAGCAATAGATGAAGTGGAGAATGCAGAAATTGTGATGACAACCTTGAATGGTCTCCCTAGGTCATGGGATTCTTTCATCCAAGGAATCTATGCTAGGAAGAAGCTAATCAAGATTCGTAGCACGAGGCTTCTCACAGAAATAAGGAATAGACTACGAAGAGACATTTGCAGCCACTGGAAGTCAAGACACATGACAGCCAGACTCGTGTGTGCAAAGAAAGAAAGAAGGCCTTGTATGAGCTTAGAAGGCACCCATGGGATAACACATACATGAAGAGCTTGAAGATCACCTAGAGTGATGAAGATCTTAATATTTGCTACAAGGTTGAAGATGAAAGCCTATAAAGGATGACAAGCTCACATATAGGTGCGAGAAGAACTTTTGAAAAGGTTCAAGATAGAGGATCTTGGTATCTAGTGACCCTAGATGGATACGTAGAATATTGGTAGAAGAGGAGGCTACTTATCACTGCGTTACATAATGTTTCAATAGATAGAGTACGAAAGACAGAGGGAGTAGGATGCTTCGCTTCAGAGGGAGCGACTGCAGAAGATCGTGAGGTTCGACATGATACAACGGGATGGAAAGGTTAATGATGGCTCTAGGATTTACTAAGAGTAAAGTGGATTCCAACCTTTACTTCAAGGTTGAAGGCGAAATACCAGTGATGCTCCTGTTATATGTCGATGACTTGTTCATGACAGGAAAAGACGAACTCATTAAAATTGCAAGAAGGAGACTTGCTGTCGAGTTCGAGATGAAAGAATTGGGTATGATGCACTACTTTCTAGGCATGGAGGTGTGGCAGAATGCGGATGGAATCTCCCTTGGACAAGGGAAGTATGCAGTAGAGATCCTGAAGATATTCAAGATGATGGACTGCAAGGCCATGGCCACACCTATGGCATCAAACCTAAAGATATTGAGTGATGCTTCATCAGAGTCGGTTGATGCTACGATGTATCATTAGATGATTGGGTCATTGATGTACTTGACGAATACTAGACCAGATATTTGCTTTGTTGTGAACACATTGCGCCAGTTCCCGATGGATCTGAGACATGTTCACTTGGTTGAAAGCATGTAGTGAGGTACCTAAAGGGTACAATTGAGTGTGGGCTCACGTATTATACGAATAAGGAGACTAACTTGCATGGTTATGTTGATTCTAATTGGTAGCGCCAATGAGAAGAAGAGAACCTTGGAATTCTTCTTCAGTTTGACATCCAGTATGGGTTATTGGTTTGGTAGGATGGAGTTCTACATGGCACTGAGTACAACCAAGGAAAAATATGTTGCCACTTGCTTGGCTATTTGGGAGGTAGTATGTTTCTTTTGAAAACTACTATTTGATTTGATTGATCTGACTTTCATTTTTGTATGATGTAGAGAGGAGCAGTGAAGCTCCAGTATGTGATCTAGATCGAGATCTCTTAAAAGAGGGAGTTCTAGCATAGCCGGTGAGATAGGTTGTCTGAGCATAAAATCCTCGTGAAGATCGTAAGCTGCTCAGATGTAAACAATCTTGGAGGTTGTCCTCGGATGTAATTAATCCTGGTGAAGCTCGCAAGTTATCCTTGGACGTAATCAACCTTGATGTGATTATATGCTAGCAATGGCCAGAGCGAAGTTTGAGTACTTCAGAGAGAAGCTTGGTGTTCTTCAGATCAAGGTTCCTTCCAAGGGGAAGTGATGAGTCAGAGAGCCTTTCCCCGGATGGTAGTAAGTGTGTCCTACCATGTGGGTGGATGTAAGTGTTGAGCCTTTTTGACATGGTGGCAGGATTGGTTTCTCCCATGGTCAGATGTAATTGTTGTGTCTTTCTGACATGGTGGCAGGATTGGTTCCTCCAATGTTCAGATGTAAGTGCCGTGCCTTTCTTACATGGTGGCAGGATTGGTTCCTCCCATAGTTAGACGTAAGTGTTGTGCCTTTCCGACATTGTGACAGGATTGGTTCCTCCCATGGTCAGATATAAGTGATGAATATGTGAAGACCTACGTGGAGGCTAGGCCTACATCCAACAAGGTTGGCTCTGTAGAACTTCCTATGACGAGTAGAACTGAGAGATAGCACCATTTGCTCAAGATAGCGGACGTGGTGATGATGATGATCCAGTGATGAAGACTTGTGCTGATGAACTGTGTCAAGAGAATACATTCCTAGTTAAGAGGGAGTGCTGATGTATTTGTAACTTCTAAATGTATTCACTTGTATATTTCTCACTGTATTTCATTGTATCCTGACGGAGATGTTTATCCCTCTGATCGAGAGAGTCATTAATATAATAAAGTCATGTAAAGTCATTGAGGTTAGTACAATAATGTTTACCAATGGTTTATTGGCCCTATTAGTCCAACCATAATAGATGATAGAGACACCATTGCCACTTCAACTAGAACAAATCGATTCGAACACTCTATCCACAATCAATTTCTCCTTTTGTAGAAGGGTAGTGCACACTTTCTCAAAGTTTGGCCCCTTGTATCCCGTAGGGGCCTCATTAACTACCCTAAGCATGTATAGCCAATAAGGAAACCACACTACATTGAAAGGTAATCTACATGCAAATGTGGCTCTTGGAACCTTGTTATCCATCTCATCCCTCGCTCCCATGTTAAACATTTTGGCCAAGTTTCCAAGGTTTTGTCTCTTGCAGGTTTCTTCAACAATTAAGGGGCCTTCATTTATCTTTTTTTTGTGAATGGTTGTTGCTTGAAACTCCTCCTTTCTTCCTTGGATAAATCTACAACATATTGCTCTTCTTGAAAGTTGTCCACATCCTTTCGAGTGATAGTTTTGCAATGACAAACTCCATTATCACCTTCAAAATGGGCCTTTACCCTTATGTATTAACCTACAAAATTTATTTTGCACTTGCTGTAATTCTACAAGTAGATAACATCATTGTTCTTCTCCTTCTTTCCAATCTTGGTCACATACTTCCACACATGAGAATCAATGGGGTGTGTGGGTAGTACAGGTCGAGTTACTTGTTGTTGTTCATTGCTTCCTCTCCCAAAACCCATTAGAGGAAATTTCAACTCAAAATGGGCCTTTTAAATATAGTTCAAATTCCATGTCATCATGTGTTAGCCAATGAAATTTCTTTAAATTTGAAATACCATGATAGGTCTTAAACAAATTTTTAATATAAATTTGGGGATAGGTATCATACAAAAACTATTTTTTTGTTCGTATTTTTGACATATCTCTCTATGTTTTTATTCAAATTTCGATTGAGAGAACTCCCTGGATGCGAAATTAAATCCCGCATCCAATGAGTACCCACTCGGCATACTTTTGACGGACCCCACTACCCCAATACCAGGTATTTATTGTTTTTGGGGTAGTGGGGTCTGTCAAAAGTATGCCGAGTGGGTACTCGTTGGATGCGGGATTTAATTTCGCATCCGAGGAGCTCTCTCGATTGAAATTTGAGTAAAAACACAGAGAGATATGTCGAAAATACGGACAAAAAAAGTAGTTTTTTTTCTTCCTCCAAAATTAATAAATATTATTTTATTATTTTAACTATTATTTTATTATTTTTCTTAAGAGGCCCATTTTGAGTTGAAATTTGATCTAATTACTCCTACTCCATGCCTAGACTGAATTGATTGACAAGAGCTAGATGCCATTAGTGGTAGTAGTGTTTAATGAATTCAACATTGGAAAATGATCACACTTACTAGCAAAATGGCAATAGGCATACTTCATAAATTATAAATTATGTTATTTTAATGTTTTGAGTTTATTATTTTATAATTTTAAGTTATAATCAGCATAAAAAAAACTTCATGCGTATGCCAACAGGTCACACACAAGCCCATTGGAAGGCCTGAACATGGCTACAACAGGAAAATGTGTGCCATGTTGGCATACACATTAAACCTGTTCAGGCCTGGAAACATGCATGTGTGTGCCTTATTGGCATACATAGAAAGCCTTTGTATACCAACAAGCATACAGATGAATGATATTACAAATTTCCCAAATGGGACAAACTTAAACAGTTAAAAACTTAAACTCTAATTAAAAATTTGGCATGAGGGAGCTTACTTGTGAGCTGGGTCATCCTCCTTTACAAATCCTTTATTAGACAATGTTGCACTCTACTTACTGTTCACTCGTTGCTATTGTTCAATGATATCCTCAATCACTCCTCCACATATGTGTTTCTCTCTTAGGGGCCAAAGAATACTCTCCCACGGACTTTAACCAAGTGGGGGCCCATGAATAACTCTCCCATGGGATTTATTCCATGTGAAAGTTTAATTGTTTGTTTTAAGGGGAAGAACTGGTTCCAGTTGAAGGAACCAATTCCCAACTTAAACTGGAACCAGATTCCTAATTTAAAAAAACATATTCCTAAATCCAAAATTCAATCTAGTTTATGAGGAATTGCTTTTTATTTTAAAAAATGAATGCGAATTTATTTTTGCATTTTTTTTTGGGAGATTTTACTATGAATCCACAATTCATCGGTGGCTAAGAGATTCCGATTAATACCATGTTTATACTTAACTTTTTATTTTATTTTTAGATTTAATAGATGAAAGATAAAAATAAATTTATATTAATTTCTTTTATAGTTGTTGTTTAAATATAAAAATAAAATAAATAATAAATAAGTTCTCTTTTTAAAAATACATTTTAAATTTAATTTTAATTTATTTTAAAAATTTTATGTTAACATACCCACACCACACCCATAATGACATTTTTCCGCATCCATATTTCAAGGTACCTCATTTATCTCTTCTAATCAAAGTTGAGAGTAAACATTGTTATTTGACATATTTTGAAGAAAATCTTAAAGAGATCCAGGAGAAAGTGCATCCAAGTGTATTTTCACAATACACCAAATACCCAAAATATTTTATGCCAAAACATTGTTCTTGACTTCGAATATAATTCTCAAAACAATGTCATCAAAAGTTGCATAGGTCTTCTTTATATCTATTTCTAACCATTATGTATGTGGTTCATTAATCCAAATTTATGAAAAGACTTTTCAATCAATTCCTACTAGGCACAAAACTGAGTTGTTTAGCTCAAAATGATTTATTCATAAACAAACAATTTTCTTAAACAACATCTTTTCCAGTATTTTGTTTCTTACATTACAACAAAATATATTGGTCTCTTACTCATATTATCTATAATCTTGCCTTTAAGAATCCAATATATGATTTTACATTAATAAAAGTTTATGGAATTTATTTTATTATTTTTTTAATTAAAAGGATTTTCTTATCTATTATTAAATATTTGAATTATATGCTTAATTAGAAGGATTTCCGTATCTATTTTAAATATTATTAGTCCAAAAAATTTCACGGCAAGAAGACCATAAGATGAACAATCTTGGAGACTTAGCCATTCAAAGACTTATCATGGCTAGGAAGATTCTTATAACTTCTAACTTGATCTTCAAATAATTCTTGCTATGCCAAATAAGCTTTTTACTCAAATAAGACTATCATCTTTTGCAATAATAATGTTGGAATGTAATTCTCTTTTTGTTGTATATATTCACAACATATTTACTAGGTATTAGACTCTATATACATGAGTGGTGCAAGGCATCCTTGGGATTCATAAATATTGTATAAAACTTCAAATTTTTGTTTTGTTTTGTTTTTTTGTTAAAATCCATGGTTTTATCCGAGTTAACTTCAAATTTGAAGTGATTTTTACCTAAGGGTTTAGAGCAAATACAAAACAAAATTTGCTAAGTTTGAAGTAGAAAGGGTTATTTGGATCTCATATTGACGGGTCAAAGTTTCATAGTTTGATGTGTCAAATGATTATTTGATTCAGCATAAATTTCTATGCACATCGATGTACTTTAAAGAGTTTCGTTGAAGAATGTTTCATTGGTAAAGTCACCACAATATTCGTACTAGACACTCAGGCTTGGATAGAATAAGCACAATTTCTCATCCTTTCACTAATGATGTTAAATGGGCCCAATGCGTGAAAAATTATGTGTGTCAAAGGAACACAAATATTATAAAGAGGTGGAAAGTTACTCAATTGCTCATGAAGTGAAAATGATACAAAGAAAAAGAAATTTGGTAGCATAAAGCTTGAAGGGATTTGAAGAGAGTAATTAATGAAATAATTTAGAAAGTTAAAGCATAAATGAAATTAGAACACACATGGACAAAGGGATTACATGAAACCAATAGTTAGTTAGACTTAGCCATGTCAATGAATTTCATAAGTTTTATGAATGAAGATAATTTGATTAATAGGTTTCTAAACACTAAGAATTTGATTAAGGAATCGTTTGGTTGGAACCATTTGGACAATATGAATTCCTTAGTGTATATAAATGGCAGTTCAAAGAGAAATTAGAGTGTTTTTTTTCTTTCAAGGATTATTTTTGGCAAAGAGTTAAACGAGTTGACTTTTGCAAAACTAGGAATTCATGTCTCCTCTATGAACTCCAAAAATGCAAGGATATTAAAGTAGGGATGCCAATCCTTTAAAGAACAAACTTGGGTACATAAACTAAAACCTCTTTGAAATTCACACTATAAACTTATATTAAAGCCCAATAGATTTTACCATTTGAATTTGAATAATTGTTTGTTTCCAAATTTCATTTCCTATTCTCTGCAAATTGTGTGTCTATTCATTTGTTTCCATTGGGTACTTTGATTCATATCCATATGCCTTGCATGAGTTACTATCCTAATATATTGCATTCCTACGTTGGTGAAGATGATTCCAGTAACCAAATTTTGTGTAGAATTGTTGTGATGAACAAAATTCCAATGAACAAAGGCCCAAAATAATTTCTTTATTTTGGTGTTTCAACATTATTTTGCAAGGAGGGACTCATAACTATTTGATTGACAATATTTTTCATTCATGGTATGGTGTGCAGAGAAGCAATGAATCAAGAGTTACACGGATTGGGAAGAATATTAGAATAATTGTAGACAAGACAAAGTGAAGATGCTAAAGAAGAATATGCACCATAGCCATAAGAAGAAGAGGAGGAAGAAGAAGAAGCAATTCTTAGAGATAAACCCTAGAGTGCAATTACTCCAATTTTTGAAAAAAGATGAAATGGACAAGTTGAAATGCCTAGTCATGATGGTACCCTAAAGGCATAAACTTTGGTAGATTGGATTGGATAAATTGTGTTCTACTTTGAATATGAGATGGAAAACTACTCAATGGGTGCAATTTGATGCCAAGAAATTGAAGGGACATGTTTCCTTATGGTGGGGATTTTTGTAGAAGGATTGAATTTGGATTTGAAAGAGAGAAGCCAAAACTAGAAGAAGATGGTGAGGAAGTTTCCTGAGAAATTGTTTCCCATTGATTATTAGTGTCCACCTTGTATGAAAATGCACAAAACGCGAGACAAAAAGACATGACTATTTGATAATTCCATACAAAAGAATTTTGTGTATTGGCCATTCAAAATGGACTTCATAAAATTGAAGATCAAAGAAAGGAAAGGTATGCAAATGGTTTGAAATTTCAGATTAAATATGAATTAAGTGTGCAATATTTCCATGCGGCATAAGAGGTTTTTCAAATTTATTTGAAAGAAAGAGAGAAGTTGGTTAAAAGTGTAGTGCCACAATTTTGAGAGAGACTATCTAACTCATATTGAAGGTGATCAAATTGATGTCTAGGATAACCCACTATTTGTTTTGATAAAATCTTGTGACGGTAGAACTTGAATGTTGTTTCTTACATGTGGATATTTAACTTTGACGTGGCTTAGGAAGTTACTTTCAAATTTGTTCGGTGGAAATATTGTGATAACCAAAGTTGCATGAAGCTCTCATAGATTCCAGTGTTTCATGACAAATTGCAACACATTGAGATGAAGTATCACTTCATTAGAGATATGGTCTAGATAGGTGCCTTGAGACTTTAGTACATTCGTACAGATGAGTAGATTGTAGATGTGTTGACCAAACCTCTATAATTGACGAAGTTTGTATACTTTTGAGACAAGCTTGGTATTGCAGAGAATTCTTTTCTCGCTGAGAGGGAGTGTTGATTCTTTAGCAGCATCAAGAGCTATTCTCTAGGAGAATGGAGGAACCTGCTCAATTATCAAATATTTCATACCAGTATTGGAATGAATCTTAGCCTAGGTATGAGATCCATTCTCTAGGAGAATGGAGGCACCTGGTCAGTTACCAGAGATTTGATACGAGAATTTGACTGAATCTCAGCCAGAGCTGAGCCATCCTCTAGGATAACGGAGGCACATGGTCAGTTACCTATAATTTGATGCTAGTCTTGGACTGAAGCTCATCCTGGGGCTAAGATCCATTCTCTGGAATGGTGGCACTTGATCAGTGGGCTATGTGACCTTCTCAAGGGACTAGCCACCCCTTGTTCAAGTACCTAGCACATGATCTTGGAGAACAAGAATAATATTCCTTATTTATGATGATGTACTTTGAGTTGGCACGTGTTGACCATAGAGACCAAGAGGGGTCTAAGATGACTTATTTAAGGAGCTATGCTCATGGAACCCCATTGAACGTCCAAGAGCCCACTAGTAAAGGACCATGATCCTACTAAAATTAAATACCTCAAAAGATTAAAAAGATTAAAATTTTAAAAAGATGAAAAGTTCAAAATCCCACTAAAAAGAAAGACCTCAAAAGATTAAAAGATTAAAAGGTCAAAAGACCACAAAAGTAAAAAGACCAAAAAGATTACAAGCCCCTAAGAGTGGTTTCCTTAACTTATGGATTTGTCTCACAATGATGGACTATGAATAAAGAATATTTCTCATTTGAACAATACACATGACATCTTCATCTCTGATTTGAAAGACAATTTTGTGGGGCTACAAGTTGGCACTTTTCTCTCTCCTGCTATCCCAAGTGTGAATTGGTTCAGCATGTGAAGATAGTCGCATGGATTTTCTTGTTTTGTTGAGAGGTCTGATCAACTTGTGAAGGAAACTAAACCATGTTGGGTCTCTTCCCAACCATCTGACTCTGCTCCTATCATCCAACACCCTATTAGGGCCTTTCTTCTCACAACCGCAGAGGTAAATAGTGAACAAGAAGAAGGTTGGGCCTTATCTAGGGCTTGATTCAAGGAGGTCGATCCTTGTTTAGGGTTTGTCCCATGCAACCGAAACCTTGTAAGGATTGATACTCGGCCACCGAACTTTCTAAGCATTCAAAAAACCAACAACACAGTTATGAAAGCTACAGGAAATCAACAACCCAATCAATATGGTTAACAACAACTTCAAATAGTCAATGGAAGCCATAAAATTCTTGTCTTTGGTCAACAGTTAACTCAGTTCAATTATGGGAATGTCCAGGATTTGATCTTGTATGACATTCTGGTTGATGGAAATAATCATCTTGTTCAAGACAATCATCTTCTATTGGTATTCTCTTGGTATGTTTGCCCTAGAGGAAATTTTTTGATGTAAAAGTTTGATCTGTATTTGCCCATGTAAAAATCACAGTTATCTCATATTAAGGAAGGTTATTATTTTTGGGGTATGTATACCTTGAAAGGTTTTCCCAGGGTAAACTTTTTTGTCTCTGTAAATTTCCTTTAAACCCACTCTCGACTTACACAGTAATTTTTTATTAAACCCCAAATAAATTACTGGCAACCACAAATGAATTTCTTCACAAATATTGCAGTGAAAAATAAATACCGAGAAAAATAGAACAACAATCACATCAATAGAGACACTAATATTTTCATGTATGAAAACCCATGAAAAAACCCAAGATGGGAAAACTAGTGCAGGAGTCTCAGAAGATATTTTTATTAGCAAGTATAGAACCATACAATCCAGACATCGATTTTACCCAAGCTGGAAAAATCGTACAACCGAAACTCACAGAGAAAACTCCAACAAGATCGTACGACCCAACATCACTACTTGCATCACCATGTATGGCATCAACGTCAATCGTACGTCCTCTACATCACTATACATATGCTGATGTCACTCGTACGACCACATATGATTGCTGACGTCATGCGTACGACTGCCTGCATCACGACCTCTGTGTCACTGTGTACGCCCTACCTGTGTCATTGTACGACCTCTGCGATTTTCCTTTGTTTCATTGTCAATCTCCAAATTTTTTTTTTTAGTCTTACTCTCTGCAAAATTCTTCTGCAAACTTTTCCTCTCACTCTCTGGCTAAAAGCTATGAGCAAGAAATATCTCTCTGGAAATGGGTGTGTCAAAGCAACTATGTTTAAATAGAATATCTTCCTTGTTTCCACTTTTTAACACTCCCTCTCAACAAGGAAGGGATTTGATAGCAACCCCAACTTGTCTCTGAACTTCACAAACCCATTCCTACAAATTGCCTTGGTGAATATGTCTGCTACCTGGACAACCATTTAAAACTAACTAAGAAGATGTATCCCAAGACACGTGAGGAGATATAATACATACTTAAGGTCCCTTATTCATCAACTATTCGTAGCTTGATGTATGCAATGGTGTGAACAAGACCAAATATTGCACATGTAGTGGTATTTGTGAGCAGGTCTATGAACAATTTGGGTAAAGATAATTGGGAGGAAGTAAAGTGGATTCTCAAGTATTTGATAGGTACTACTACTCATGCATTATGTTTTGGAGGTTTAAATGTTGTTAAACAAGGATATGTTGATTCAAATATGAAAGGTGATAAAGAAAGGAGGACGATCACCACAGAGTATATTTTTCTTGTAGGTGGAACAACAGTAAGTTGGATTTCAAACTTGCAAAAGGTTTTTGCACTTTCAACAACATAAATAAAGTATGTTGTTGCTACAAAGAATAGTAACGAGATGATTTAGCTACAAAGGTTCATGGAGGAATTGGATAAGAATCAATAGAAAAGAAATTTGTACAATGACAACCAGAGTTCCATTCATCTTGCAAAGAACTCAACCTTGCATTATAAGACTAAACATATACAACTCAAGTACCATTTCATACGATCTATATTGGAAGATGGACAATTGAAGTTAGAAAAGATACATACTATCCAAAACCATGTAGACATGTTAACAAATATAGTAACCATGGAGAAACTTAGTTTGTGCTCAATTTCAGCTGGTCTTCAAGCATTGAGGTGAAGATAAGAAAATTGTCAGGTCCAAGGTTGATCATAGTCTAGTAGGTGCATTAATGGTGGATTTGTTGTGATTAGTCTCCAAGTGGGGGACTGATGGTTGTGAAGCCTAATTATAATCTTTTTGATTTGGAGGTCGTGTTTCAACCATGTTTGGATCCCATTGGTGTGTTGTGGGTCTTGCGTCCAACTATTGTTTCTAGGGAGGGGATATGAAAAACTTTTTAGAGACCCCTTGGGAAGGTGTCTGGGTGAAATGGCTGTAAAATATATATATATTTTTAAAATTCCTTGTAAAATATTGTAATTTCATAATAAATATGGATTGTTCATCATTAGGTCAGATACCTGATAGTAGAATTAAACATTTTTTCCCTAGATGGAAACCCTACTTTATATATGAGGGAATTGTATCGTGGTAGATGTGTTGTGGGTTATATCCCTTCATTTTATCAGACATAATGGAAAAAAAGGATTGACTGTTTCTCCATGGATCTATCCCATATTGGGTGAACCACATATATTGGTGTCTCTCTTGTATTTTTTTCTTCTGTGCTTTATTTCCACATTTATTTTATTTTATTGCTATGTGATCCTATTTTATAACACTTGGCTCTTGAAGGTTTGTTTCATTGTGGCCTAACATGTTGATCTAATTCTTGAGGGAACTTGTAAACCCAAAAAATTGCTCACCTAGCTCTGCATGGTCTAAACCACATACATACATCATATTCCTACCATATTTCCCTTACTTTTGACCTTCACAATTGTATTTCTAGTCCAAAGCATTATTATTTACTATGGTTTACCCTCATTCTCTTCCAAAAAGGGCTAAAAACCCTAAAAAGGGCTAAAAAACCTAAAAAGGGTGCAAAAACCCTAAATAGGGTTCCAAAACCCTAAAAGAGAGAAAAGGTCAAAAACTCTAGAAACATATTATAAAATATAGTGTGAAAGTCTCTCCAAAAAGACTCTTACACCTTTTTTCCATTATTTTATTTCGTGATTACTGTGAGACATCTTTTGTTCTCAAAGGATTCACACCCCATTTCCCTACCATTCCCACTTAGTACATTGAGACATTCTTCGTACCCACCTGGAGAACCAACCCGTGGATAGGAGGACCATTTCCAAGACGGGCACGATGGCCCATTTTCACAAGAGAGAAGGCATAGCATTTGTGTATTTGCTTTTATTTAGTTTAGCTATAAATGTTTATTTGTTTTTTTTTTATTGATCTCATTTATTTTTGAAGCTTTTGTTTCATGAAATCTACCTTATTGTCCCATTGACGTAAGGCTGGTGATTTTGCACATAACAGGGGCAAAAACCCTGTTACAGTTTTGGCGACTCCGTTGATCGATCTTCTCAGATCCTTGTTTTGCAGGGTTTTCTTTAGTTTTTACCCACATCTGTCACTGATCAGACCCTCATGCAGCTGATTTGAACTTTTATGGAACTAGTTGCTTCCCCCCTCGGCCCCTGCTGGCCCTGTTTTCTGATCTTTTCCCTGTCCAACCGAAGTTGCTCTTTTTGGGATAGAAGCCGCGACTTGATCGCTGGGTTTCTCCTGTTAAGCACGACCAAGATCATGACTCTAGCTCCGTAAAGAGAAACCTAAATCCCAGGGCTCGGTTGTTCCTGTCTTGGCTGAAAGTGCAACCCCAGTCGCCCCTTGTAACCCCCTTTTGAGTGACTCAATCGCGCCTGCTCCTCTGTTAGGCGCGACTTGGCTATTTTTTGAGTCGATCGCCTTTGCCTCTCTATTTTGTGGGACCCAGATCGCGTCTGTTCCTCTGAAAAGCATGAATATCAGTTTACAGTTAGTTTTTGTACCTGTTTCAGAACCTTGTCTGTCCCGCACTCTTTCCATACTTATTTTTCCTTTCCAGACCTGTTTTGTTACAGCCCCTTGCTTGTTCCTTGCATAAAGTCCCTTGTTACTTATTTATTTCATTATTGGAAGGAAATTTTCATATACAAGTGCACACACATTCACACCATTAATATAACACGATCAGTTCATGACCCCGAGTAGAACCTTAAAATTAATCAATTAGCATAATAACATTCGGTTTGGGACATAAGTTCCATATGCCACAACTATGGGAAGTACTTGGGATTTTCCCTAAAACTCATTGTGAGGAGTACCATAGGAATCCCGAAGTAGCTGGCCATTGAGAGGACCTACCAAGAAAAAAGGGCAATGACCCCCACTGGATTGACTAGATTCCCACCCGTGAGAAAAACCAAAGAGTTGTCATTTGTGGCTAAGAGATTAGCAGTTTTACCTATGCTATGGAGTGAGGGGCAATGCCCCAATATGCAAGCCATCATACAGCCTTGGTGGTCGAGTGACTCCATTTGAACAAATAGGAAGTCGATTAAACCGGGGTCCATATCCATTTCTTGTTACTACTACAACCATCATTTTTCCACCATGTTATTCCCATCGGCTTAGGAGGCACACCCCTCAGTTCAGTTCTTTGAACCGTCACAGTCGAATCCATCTTCGACGTCGCTCACTACCCTCAGAGGCATACATAGCCTATGAGTCCGATTCAGATTCCTACCAATCTGAACCTATTTTGTTCACTGCCCTGTCTAGCCCCATGGATGGCACACATCCTGATCCCTTCCACAGAGGGATAGTTGGCGATGGACCTATGTCCTTGCCACCCATCATCACAGGTATCTCTTCCAGTGGGCCCATCGCCATTGCGCATGCTACTGTAGGTATGCTACCCACTAGTAGTGGCCCTGCAACAACTACCATGATTCCTACGATACCACTTTTTACACCTGGGGGTAGTGGCACTTCCACGTCCATTCTTCCTATCCATACTATGGGAATCCAACCTCATATATCCCCAACCATGCATGGACACTATGTTCCTACAAACACTAGCACCGTTGTTGGTCCATCCCAATCCAACCTCGGGTCTAGCCTACCTTTCATGGCTAGTCTTAACCTTCCATATTTGGAAAGATTTAAAAATGACCTCATCAGTCACCAACCTCAGTGGCCTGCCATGCCTACAAAACTTCCCTCAGGCATCCCAAAGTTTGAGGGCAAGGAAGGTGAGGACCCCCAAAACCATATCATGTCTTTCCACTTTTGGTGTTCATCGAACAACATTGTGGATGAATCTATCATATTGAGGTTGTTCTAGCACACAATTATGCATGCTGCAGACAAATGGTAGATCGACTTGCCTCATTCCTCTTACCCTAATTTCTCCTCACTTGGATCCATGTTCCTCTAATACTTTCAATTACCCGCCCGATATGACGAGGGAGTGGAGATCCTTTTATCCTGCCGTCAAAATACAACTACCCACATCACAGATCATATCCGTGAGTGGCAACATCAATGTAGCCTGTGTAAGATCCAATTGGATGATAGGATCTTCCTAGACTGGTTCTTAAAAACCTTTGTCCCACCCATATCCAAGGACATCACCTCCAAGAGATCCCAATCTAAGGAGGAGGCTATCTTAAAGGCTCAACAGTTTGACTTAATCTATGCCTAATATGTGTAGTTATATGCTATCATACCAGATGCTCCCCGTGCTAACACCTTCCACCATGATATGCTAAGGGCATCCCATGCCACAGATGGAGTCATTGACTCTATCACACAACACCCTCAGTTCTATGCGGCACCCCCTATGATGCCACCATACCCAGGAAACACCCATAGTGTTTCCCAACCCAATTATATCCACGATTACTCACAGATGATGGGGTCAGTTCGGAGCCACCCTCTCTTATGCACCTCCCACTCCAACGCATCATGCCCATGGAACGACTTTTTCGACACAGTCATATTTAGGCCCAACGATTGGATTTGTAACCCATCTAGATCCTTTGATCTAGTATGCACCACCTGTGCAACCCTCTCCAGATGCAACTCTGTCCGCTCCGGTTTCCACATGACAGGTTTATGCTTAGCAAAACCTTCCTAACCAACCCGCCCCCAACAACCAACAACGGCAAGGAAAGAAGAATATAGGAAGGAACCGAGGCAATAATCCGCCACAAGGAGGTGATCAACATAATAACCTTCCCAGTATTGAAGAAAAAGAATGGTGAGGAGAGACCTGGACGACGCGTGTGAGCTAGGAGAGCTAGGGTTTCAGGCTGCTAATGGCCGCCACTGGGGGTGGGGATCCCCCTCCCCCCCCTACTAGCAGAGATGGATGCGTTCAGGAGGCTAGTTGCAAGCAGAGGCAAGCGGAAAGCTCCGTTCGCGATCCAGAAATTCATCAAAAAGCTTGAAGAAATCCCTGAAATCGCCTTTCCAGAGACGACTTCGGTAAATATTGCTCTTGCTCTGTCAGAAAGAGGTCTAGTCGGCTAGTTCATGGGGCTTTGGCCATCAGCAAAAACCATCGACGATTGGATTCAAATAAATTGGAAGCCGCATCTCAAGCAAGGAGTCACCTGCTACCCCCTGAGCAGTGGCTACTTTCTTTTCGAATTTATAAACAAGGAGGACAAGGATCTCATTTTCAGAAATGGCCCATACTTTATGGGAACCCAGGGGATGTATCTGAATTGTTGGACTCCATATTTCGATCCCACAGTGGACTTGCCCAAGGAGGTGCTGGTATGGGTCGGGCTCCCCAACCTGCTGGTCCACTGCTGGAACTATGAAGCTCTGCAAATGATAGGAAATGGAATAGGGAAGTTCATTGATAAGGCAGACAACAAGTCCATCTACAACTGTGCCAGGATATGTGTTGAAGTGGAACTGGAGGCAGGGCTACCGAAGGCAGTGAAGCTAACGGTGGGCACCTGGACTCACTATCAGAAAGTGGACTACGAACATCTCCCATTTAAATGCAGATCCTGCCAAGAACACGAGCACTTTCAGAGAAACTGCCCAAAAAACCAAACCCTAGAGAAGGAAGAAGCTGAAGGATGGAAAAAGGTCAAGAAAAGCAAAGCAGCCCCAAAAAACAAAGATCCAAGAACTGTTCAGGCGAAGGAACAGCCACAGGTGAATTCAAGCCCTCCGAAGGAGCCACGTCAACATCAAAGGAACCAGTGAAAGAATTCATAGAGATAATTTCCCAATCCACGTCCCCTTCAGAAAATATGGAAAAGGACAAAAGCGCCCCCTCAGCAAAAGAATCCTTGAAATCAGATGACGAGCATACCACCATAGGCTCTAAACCCGGAGCTAAATCCGATGAGGGGGCCACAGAGACAAGCATCTCGGTTGGAACTCCTGAAAAAACGCCCAGAGGAAGGAAACCAGAATGGAAAAAAAGGGAGGAGAAATCATACAGGGATGTAACAGCAAGAGTCTAGCAAACCATCCCGGATATGATGGAAACTAGATCTTCAAAGAAAGGCAAGGCTTCGAAAGGAGCCACTCCCCCCCCCAGATCCTAATGCAGTTCGTCTCCTGGGACTGCAGAGGGCTGGGAAGTAAGACTAAAGAAGAAGCAATCAAAGATCTAGTTAGAATGCATTCCCTGGATATTCTTCTGATCCAAGAGACGAAGATGGAGGAGCCTGAGACCATCCAGGCCAGCAAAATGTTTTGGAAAAAAGGAGAAGGTAGAGTAGTCAACGCCAGAGGAGCCTCAGGAGGTCTAGACACCTTCTAGAACTCCACTACACTAGACCTGCTAGTGGACCATAGAACCATCCACTGGCTTTTCACGAAGCTGCAGCACTGAGACACGGGGCATTAGATTAGCCTTTTTAATATCTACGCCCCGGTTCTCCTATCAGAAAAAAGAGAGTGTTGGGAATCGTTGAGTTCCTTTTTGTCCACTAATCTGCATGACAATCTTATCATTGTTGGAGATATGAATGTAACCCTCGCCCTTTGGGAAAAAAAAGGAGGTTCCCTTGTCAGAGACCTGGCTCGGGAGTGGGTAGAAGACCTCATAATGGACTGGGATCTGGAGGATATCAAACCCAGCAAAGGTAAGTTCACCTGGACCAATAAAAGAGTGGGTCCGGGGCACATTGCTGCCCGACTGGATCGTTTCCTTGTCCACTCTTCCTCCTTGACTCTTGGGCTGTTCGCAAACTCTGAAATCCTCCAGGCCTGCACCTCTGATCACAAGCCTATATCCCTTTCCTTGACCCCTGAATAAAAACTGGGCCCTATCCCCTTCCGCTTTATCCCCCTTTGGGTTTCCATGGATGGCTTCCACGATCTGGTCTCAGAAACTTGGCAAAAACTTGTTGCTGGATCCCCTTTCTTCATTTGGGAAGAAAAATTGAGAAGGCTCAAAGTAGCCCTCAAAAACTGGGCAAAATTCCATCCCTCCCCTATCCTTGAAAGGAAAAAAGCCCAACGTGAGCTAGGCAACCACCAGTTGCTGATGGAGGATGCCACGATTACTCTGGAGCTACTCAATGCTGAGATTGATCTGCAAAAGGCCCTTCATAAAGCGTTGAGAAGAGAAGAGCAATACTGGTGAATAAAGGCGCGCTGTCTTTGGCTCAAATATAGTGATAAAAATACATCTTTCTTCCACAAGCAAGCTAAAGCTTGGAAGAATCACAACACCATCAGAGAAATACACTTTCAGGACCAAACGTTCAATAAATTTGAAGAGATCAAGCACGCAACCCACTCTTTCTATAAAGATATGTTCACAGAAGAAATGGAAACTTCTCCAAGTCTGGATTGCTACCCATTTACAGTGATCCCCACGCTAATCAAGGAGGAAGATAATAGAAAGATGACCACCCCCATATTGACTGAGGAGATAAGCAAAGCTCTCCATGGTATGTACCCCGACAAAGCTCCAGGGCTTGACGGATTCACGACCAGATTCTTCATAGCTTGCTGGGACATTATCCAAAAGGATCTAGTCAAAATGGTTAGGAAGTCCCAGAATTGCAGCAAAATAGGAGGGAGCACTAACTCCTCCTTTCTGGCATTAATTCCCAAAGAGAAAGGTGCTCAAAGATTCTCCATATTCCGCCCAATCTCGCTCTGCAACACGGGGTACAAAATCATCACCAAGGTTATTGCAAACAGAATAAAAAATCTCCTCCCTAGGATCATACTGGAGAATCAAGGGGGATTCATCCAGGACAGACAAATTCAAGACAATATCATTCTGGTCCAAGAGGCAATTCACTCAAGCTTCCAAAGGAAGGATAAAGGTATGATAGTCAAACTAGACCTTGCTAACTCTTTTGACAAAGTTCGGCTAAATTTTCTCTTTGCTGTTATGCTCAAACTAGGTTTCCATCCCCAGTTAATTAGCTGGATTAGAGCCTGTATCTCGGGACCTTGGATAGCCCCCTTGGTCAATGGGAGACCGACAAATTTTTTCCATGCCTCTAGGGGTCTTAGGCAGGGCTGTCCCCTGTCCCCCTTGCTCTATGTCATTCAAGCTTCGGTCCTTAGCTTCCAGCTGGAAAAAAGTCTTCAGCAGCACTCTCTAATGGGGCTCACAATCACCCCCAGAGTGAAAAGAATTAACCATGCTCAATTTGCCGAAGACACCCTTCTCTTGGGGCAGGCTAATCTCACTACGGCAAGATCCTTCAAGAAAAAGCTGGATGCTTACTCTGATGTCTCTAGCAGCGAAATCAGTTTGAGGAAAAGCAAAATTTATGGCTGGAACTGCCCCCCCATTGAAATGACAGGTATATCCAGGACGCTAGAAATGGAAGGAACTACCACGTGGGACTCCATAAAATATCTTGGAATTCTGCTTGTGAAAACAGCCCCCAGAAAGAGCCTTTGGATACCTCTGCTGGACAAACTCAAGGCCAAAATAATGGCCTGGGGGGCTTCCTGGCTAAACAAAGCAGGTAAAACAATTCTTATAAATGCTGTGCTATCCTCCCTTCCAGTCTACCAGGCTTCGATCCTCTTAGCCCCGAAAGGAATTGTGAAAGATATTGACTCTCTATCGAGAAAATTCCTTTGGGAAGGGGGTAGGAATACAAGAAGGAAAATGCATCTTGTCAGCTGGGATAAGGTTAAAGCCCATAAATGGGAAGGAGGGCTGCAAATCAGAGATGTGGCCACTCAGAATCTGGCTATGGGTGGTAAGATCCTATGTAAAATGATAAGGGTAAAACAACTTGGAGCTCCAAAGCCCTAAGAACAAAATACTTCAGCGGTCACAAAGAGTGGTGCCTGGATCGCCCCCCCCAGGACAAGGCATGGCTCTCCTATACTCTCTCTCTGTATTAAATCCCTTGATCTAATCACCTCCAATCTCACTTGGATTTCGGGAAATGGCTCCAAAATCAAGTTCTGGGAAGACTCCATTCTAGGGCAGTCCCCTCTAAAAGCCCTGGAGGGAATGGAGAACATAAAAAACTGGCTTCATTTGAACAACAAATTCACCTTTTGGGACCGTTCTAGATGGGGACCGGATGATGCATGGATCAAGTGGGACCTGGGCGCTGTTCCACTAGATCTTGAAAATGAAGCTCACTCCCTCTTAGATGCTCTTCATGGCCTCTCCCCCTCTTTTCTTAAGCTGAAGGACAAAAGAGGATAGGGCTCCTCCTCAGGTCTTTACACTGCTACTACTGGCTATGCAGCCCTAAAAGAAATTCCATGGGCTACCCCAGATCCCTCTGTGTGGAGAAACCTTTGGCTCCATCCCTCCCTCCCCAAAATAGATTTTTTCTGCTAGTCCCTCCTGCATGACAGTCTTCTAACCTGGGACAATATTTTGAAAAGAGGTTGGGAAGGGCCCTCAAGATGCCCCCTTTGTGCTTGCCATGAGGAAAACTCGCTCCACCTTTTTCTTCAGTGTTCCTTTGCTTTAGATCTCTGGAATATCCTTCTTGCTCAGCTGAATTTGGTCCTCCCTCCTTCCATCGTCTTCTTGTTTGCCTCCTGGTCAGACCTTGCTCCCTTTTCCTTCTCCGGGATGAAGTTGCTAAAGCAAATGTGGGTTCCAAAAATCCTCTGTTGGAAATTGTGGCTGGAACGTAATAATAGAATTTTCAGGGACATGGCAGGTACACCGACCCAAGTTGCAATCAAAGTAAAGGCGATGATAGGAGAGCTGGTAGCTTCAAATGCAAAAATCACCAATGAAGCCACCCCGGACAAAGAGGAGTACAGTTGGTTCCAAGGGCTAGACCCCTCCCTCCTTACCAGAACCAAGAACACTACTAAGCATTACTCTCCGTGGGAAATCAGGTTAGAGGAGCAAGAGTTTATAAAATGGAGATCCTCTCTGAATGAGTATATTCTGCATGTGGATGGGCCCTCGAAAGGGAATCCAGGACCTGCGGGAAGTGGAGCAGTTCTGCTAGACTACTCAGGGAAAATTGTCCTTAATTTCTCTTGGGGGCTGGGTCAAAAAACAAACAATACGGCTGAATTTATCGCCATTTTGGCAAGGCCTGAATCAAGCCAGAAGTCTATCCATAAAGAAGTTGACTATCATTGGTGACTCCCGAATCATCATTCAGGCTCTCAATCTGAAGAAGGCCCCTAAAAGCATGGATTTTGACCACTACTACCTGGAAGTCATCACTCAGATGAAAACTTTTGAAGAGGTAAAATGCTACCATGTCCTTCGGAATCTCAACCAAATCGCAGACCATGAAGCTAATATTGGAACCTGCTTGAGCAAGGGAGTTATATTGATTAATGGAATTGAAAATCACATGCCCATCCCCTAGTGTCAGTGGAGATTTGATTCCTAGATTTGCCCAGGACAGGAATAAGAGCAAATCGAATCCAGACAGTGAAGAGTCCCCCTCGCCGGCGTGCAGTCTGAGGAAATCGAGGAGAAGAATGTACAGGGACAAGACAAAATTTGATTAGAAGTCACATGGCCCATTCTCTTTAATTTTCGGGCCTGAGATCGATGGAACTTGCCACCACACGTTGTCCTCCAAAGAGACTTGTTCCCAGCATGGAAGACCCGAGGTAATCGATGAGAATCATGCCAAAAATATGAAAGAAAAAACGGATCAGGACTATATCAGGAAGTAAACTCTCATTATTCACTCCATTCGTCTCTGTCAAATGCTGAAGAAACGTTGAGCAGCTCTCAGATCTCGTGAAGGGGAAGTGGAAGTGGGCAGAGCAATGGCAACTCCATCCTCTCTGCTTGTTTTTTCCTCTACAATGTTAGTTTCCCTTTATTTGTTTTCTTTTCTATGAACTTCTATGTCTATCTAGCAAATTCCAAAACTTTTGGAAAGGGCTTAGTCATGCTAATTACACCCGTATCTCTGGACATTTTGCATATAGTGGACCAGAATTACTGTGTATATTGCTACTGGCAGCAGTTATCCAGATGATCAATTTAAAAGGCCTATAACCATTTTTGTAAAAAAAAAAACATAATAACCTTCCCACCAACAACGACACTAACTTGCTGGCGAAAAACCCTCAGCATACCGATCGACTGAGAAAAAAACCACAGTTAAGGACCAAACATCCATGTGCTATATGCAATACCTACAGTCATTACACCCATATGTTCCCACACATTTCTCACGTGCGACAACTTATCCAGAATAACGATCAACATGATACCAATGCGGTAACCCAAACTCATCCAAACACAACACCACCAGGTCCTCCGCCTATGGTGCTACAAAACCCACTACCACACCAAGGAGTGGTTGAAACCCAACCCTTATCCGCACCTTCTCCCGCAGCTCCCCCTGTGTCCCCACCTACAGATGCTAGAGTCCACCACCTCATGATGGTATCGTTCGAAGTAAACATCCAGAATCGATGTAACCAGTATGGCTCCACCACAAAAACTGCTGACCCATCAACAACATCTACCTCTAACACTTCAGATATGCCCATCGACTTACCACAACCCTCCACTGATGAGGCGGCCAGCGTCCGACGATTTCCTATACGTCATATCGCCAACAATGATACTGCTCGAGCTACTCTCAACTATAGCATAGTGTTGCTGCCGCAACTGTCCTCCCCAAATTTACTCTTATTTAAATTCTGGGCCCCTCATCATCAATTTGCTTGGTTGGATCATTAAAGTGCTTGAGCCTCTCAGGCGTATCTTCTTTCGTTTTACTTTGAAGGTGGGATACTAGCAGTTTATTCGTGCCATGTTCATTTTCAGTTAAGTTGTGGATTTCTGGCTGTGAATAAGTAAATTTGTTCTTCAAGGCAGCCTTTGCGAGGAAAACGATTTTGGTTGTTAACGCTGCTCAGATCCTTAAGTTTCCCAAAATTGGGCCTTTTTTGCTGTTGGATCGGAAGCTGCAAAGTCTCAGCTTCTCCGTCGTTGCGGCTCCAAGATCTTTCCTTCGCCCGATCTGAGTGTCGTCCAACGCCCGATTTATTTCAACCTTCGAATCGCTTGCCCGTAGCCTCTCCTCAGCCGCCATTGCGGCTGGGTGATCGTTTCTGCGCCCTATCTGAGTGTCGTCCGACGTCCGACTTAGTTTTCCTGTCCGCTTCGCTTATCCTCTAACTTCCCTCCTCCGCCGTTGCGGCTCCTAGAGTCTTCTGGTGTCCGAAACAAAAACCGTCTGACGTCCGATTTACGGCTTTTCCCACCCGCTTTCGCTTGGCCGTGACTTGAGTCTTATCCGACGTTGCGGCTGGCAGATCCTCTTGGCTCTCGAGCTCACTTTCGTCTGGCCGCCGACTTGAATTTTCCCGCCAGAGACTATAGGATTTTTGCTAGGCCCGTATGTGGTACGCTCGGCCGTTGCCTTGTGGAATGATAGTAATTAATAATATTTGCTGTCTTAACCATGCTCGTGGATTGAATGCAGACAGTTTCACGCTGACCAGTCAATGTGCCACGATGAGAAGAAAGATTAACCCGTTTGGCGGAGGTATGACTGGAACAAGGCGAATGGAGGACGAAGTCCGGAGCTGTAAAGACAATCCCAGAAGCGGATTAGTTACCAAGTGTTTCATGATCACATACTGACAAAAGATCGGAATATGAAGCGTTGGAGAAACTGAAAGACCACGCGTCTGAAGGGGAAAATGAAACGCCCAGTAGTTATAGTTTAAATATTGGAAAGTAGAGAGGAGAAAAAGATTTTTCCCCTGGAAAATTTTGTAATTGTTTGCTTGTAAGAGGAACTACTTCGTTTTGCAAAGGAAACTGCAATTTTGCCTGTCGGAGAGAGTGAAAAGCGAAATGTATCAATGCAAACTAAATGAATAATGTTGAAGAGGAACTATTTCGTTTTCAGCTGTGTTTCATTTACTGTAAGAGTATTTGATGTTATGAACCTATGTTCTTTCTAAATGTTCTTCAGTAATTTCTGGATATCTTTCGCTGTGAGTAATGAATGTTGTTATAAAATGATCGGCTATCTGGTTATTTGAATATTTGTAAGTGTTCATGTGTCTTGGAAGAAGTACTAGCTATCTGTGATTCTTCAAAAATGCGTGTACAAGATGTATTGCTCACTCAAAATGATAACCTTGCTCCCTAGGGATAGATTAGATAGTTAGTTTATTTCTGATCGTGTCTGATTTGGTTGCCTGCGAGCATAAGATGAGAGTTAAGAACCTGCGCATCACGTTGTGACTGCTCCCTGCATCGAGATCACCCTACATTTAGTTAGGCACTTGCATTTCATCCCTTTAAGTCAAAAAATCCAAAAACTCGGTGGGCCAGGCCGTAATCGGTGAAGCCTTTGTTTTGTTTCTTGACCTACGGTAGCCGGACCGCAAACCGGACGGATTCCCTATTCCAAACAGTCAGCGGGCTAGTTGAGAACGTTGATTGGGGAGAATCCCTTACTGTTGCCGCCTACGAATTTCCAGGCCTCAACAGTTTTTGGCGCTAGAAGGAGGGCTGCCAGTGCATGGCTGGCCGGGGAAACCCGTTTTCCCGAGATTATTCCGCTGGTTACAGTTCTGAAAGTAGTGGACCGCGTAATCCAATTCTGGAAGAAGACAACAGAGAACATTTATATCCTGTTCGCAATGAGATTGTTAATGATCTGAGGAGACACACCCGTGCTTATGTAAAGAAAATTGGAGGGTTGCCAATTGTTCATGAATTGCCTAGAAGATAATACAAGAAGAAAGACCGTCCCATAGTAGAAGATTTAGTGTTGGTTGGAGACTAGGAAGAACTTGTAGAGACTGCCTTACAAGAAGTTGAGCTGCCTTTGAATCAAGAAGGCCCGGAGACCCCTTACATTTCTCCTGTTCATACCCCTGTTGGTTCACCTCCATAGTCACCACCTTTACTCATGGCCGGTGTTAATGCAAACCTACCTCCGCCCCCACCACCAAATCCACCACCACCGGCATGGAGAGCCAGATCACCCCTGAATCTCACCCCACCTCTGCATGATCTACCTCAAGCCTTTGAGAAGCTACTGCCCAAATTTGACCCTAATGAGAAGATATTAGTAGATGATCATCTACAGAGTTTCTACTTGGTCGTAGAAGGATTAAGGACGGGGGAACATGAAGATGTGGTTTGTAGACTTTTCCCGCATACCCTCAAAGGAGCTGCGGCCTCTTGGTATTTTGGATTTCCCGCCAACTCTATCCCAGACTGGGATACCTTTGAAAGAATGTTCAGGAGCAAGTACGCAACCCAAAAGACCCACACTGCCCTCATGAAAGGACTGTGTGCATTAAAGAAAGAAAAAAAGGAAAAAGTGCACAGTTTCACACAAAGGTTTGCAGCATATCTTAAAAATTTCTCTGAAACAGATAAGCCTTCAGACAAAGTACTGATTGAATACTATACTTCAGCGCTGGGCCCTGACTTGGCCATGTTTGCAAAAGGTAGGGCCAAGCCTACTTTGACAGAAACCTATGAAGAGGCAGAAGTGGTGGAAGCAGAAAGAGAAAGCATTGAAGACTATCCAGAGCAATCAGGAGAGAAAGGTGCGGGCAGAAAAACCTTATTGTTCACTAAACCTAAAGAAGAAAGGACACCAGATTATGAAAGCATGGCTAAAATGATGCAAAAGCTATCCAATAAGATCATAGACTTAGAAAAAGAAAAAGAAGCACAGAAGTTCTTCAGGCCGTATTATAAGAAAAGAGAGGATAGCAATCAGCCCCAACCTCCACCTCAAAAAACTGCATCCATGAATCTGACTGAGATAGGGATGGAAAATTTCTGTACCTTTCATCAACAGCCTCATTCCGAAAAGAACTGTCTGCAATGGATAAATTCAATGACATTGGTCATGAACCAGATGTTGAATTCGAGATTAACGGAAGAAGATGATGATGAAAAGAAAGAAAGTGCTGCTTCCACTTCTACGAAAGAACAAGAAGAAGAGACCATGGCATTATGGAATTCTGTTTCCTTACTAGATGCAGAAGAGGAAAATGCTCAGGGACATAAGGATGTCAGGGAAGCTAACGTAACAACTAGAAGCCAAGGGATGATTAGTGATGACAGTCTTTTACTTCCAAAGATAAGAAGGCCGCAAAGAAATGTCAAGAAGAAGTTTCAAGACAAATCCTTGGCTGATCAGATTCCGCAATTCACCATTTCCAACCAAGATCATAAGCAGAACAGAACGTTTCCTAAGACAAATAAAGAGAAGGTGAGTGCTGATCAGTCTCAGTCCATTAAACAACAGATTGAATATGACATTGTTGAAGATTTAAAGAAGATAAAGGCAAATGTCCCGCTGTTTGAAATGTGCAAAGTACCCCAGCAGAAAGAAAAGTTGTTGAAGGCACTTGAAACGTCAGAAGAAAATCTTCTCTCTGATAATCAGCCTCGGGATGAAGAAGAAATTGGAGAAGCTAGCGCTGGAGGTACGTCTAAAACTAAACATCCACCTTTCCTCCTGATGTTCGAAATATTTAATCATAACGTGCACAATTGTCTGGTAGACTCAAGAGCGTCAATTAATGTCATGCCCATATCAGTATGTAAGAAAATAAACGGACAGCCTAAGCCATCCACGTGGAGGGTGGTGCAATTGGATAGGACAGACGTTAAAGTGATTGGTGAAATGGAAGACGTCCTAATCCGCCTAGCATCCGATGACAGAGTGTGCCAAGTTATTAACATAGTAGTGGCCGACATACCAGACTCTTACAGCCTGGTGCTGAGCAGAAATTGGTCAGCTAAGTTGAATGGATATTTCGCCTCAGATTGGTCACATCTTTGGCTGCCATACAAAGGGAGTCCCAATCAGATTAAGGTTCTGGGAGAACCTCACATGAAGCACAATGTTACCCAATTGGGTGAGAAGAAAATACCAGTCGAATCTGTGTTGGGAAACTACTTTCTCGAACTGGAACCAGGGAATTATCAAGCGGAAGAGGCCAGCGACACATCTGACACCCAGCTTGATCTCCTTCGTTTTTCTCGGGCTGATGAGTTTGATTGTAAAATAGTAGATTTAGCAATAGGAGTAGATTCTGTTTTAGTAGATAATGTGTTTTGGACTTTGTTTTTTGACGGCTCGAAAACGTTAGAAGGGTCAGGGGCCGGCTGTGTCCTTATTGATCCACAAAAAAATAAACACTTCCTATCCTGTAGATTAGAATTTGAGTGCACTAACAATACGGCTGAATATGAAGCACTGCTGCAGGGACTCAAGAAAGCAATTGAGCTACAGGTTAGTAATTTAAAAGTTTTTGGGGACTCGGAAATAGTTGTAAAGCAAATAAGGAATCAAATACATTGTGTTTCCCCTCATTTGAAAGCTTACCAAAACGAGGTATGGGAGTTGCTTAAATGTTTTCATGCGTTTAATATTATTTCAATCCCAAGAATAAAAAATGCAGCCGCTGATCTTCTAGCTACATCAGCCGCCAGGTTGGTTCCCACTAATAACAAATGCTCTATTGAATTACTTTTCAGGCCATCAGTACCTGACATGATCACCAATTTGAGAGTATTTGACGATGATCAGCAAATAATCGAATGCTTGACCAATGATGAGACCTTTAAAGGGGCCATTATCAACGATGAGGAACATCAGGCTGAAATGAAATATGACAATTTCATTCCCAAAGGGGTCAGGACGTTAGAAAAGATGTTTGACTTGAACGAAAAGTTTAGAAGACCCGCTAATGTGAAGACGCACAGTTCAACTCAGCAGTTCGAACTAATAAACCTAGGGACTGAGACGGATCCCAAGTTCATGAATCTCGGCAAATGCTGTTCACCAGCAGAAAGGGACAAGTTCCTAAATTTGTTTAAACAATACAAAGATGTCTTTGCATGGACGTATGCAGATCTGAAGACTTACGACACCAGCATTATCAAGCATATCATCCCTATCAAAGCTGGTATCAAGCCATATCAGCAGCCGTTGAGGAAGATGCACCCCAAGTTGGAGCCACTGATTCAAAGCGAGGTAAAAAAATTACTGGACGCTAGGATTATTTTTAAAGTCCGGCATTCAGAGTGGGTGTCAAACTTGGTACCGGTCAAGAAAAAGTCAGGAGAGATCAGACTGTGCGTGGACTTCAGAAACTTAAACCGCGCTTCAAACAAAGATAACTATCCGGTGCCTCCTATGGAGCAATTGCTACAGATGGTGTCTGGTTCTGAATTGTTTTCATTGTTAGACGGATTCTCTGGCTAAAACCAAGTGTTAGTGGCCGAGGAAGATAGATTGAAGACAACGTTCAGGACCAAATGGGGAAATTTTGCATATAGAAGAATGCCTTTTGGACTGATTAATGCTGGCGCGACATTTCAGAGAGCTATGGACATAGCTTTCCGCGGACTGATTGGACAAAGTGTGGTGGTCTACCTTGATGATATCACAGTATTCTCGAAGAAAAGAGGGGAGCACGCGTTCCACCTAAGGCAAATTTTTGAACGCTGTCGGAAGTATGGCATTTCTCTCAATCCTAAGAAGTGCGTATTCGCGGTCACAGAAGGCAAGTTACTGGGGCATATAGTTTCGAAGAGAGGTATATCCATAGACCCAGAAATAATCAAGGCCATTGAACAAATCCCCATGCCCCATAATAAAAAAGGAATGCAATCCTTCATGGGAACAATAAATTTCGTACGTAGGTTTGTGCCTGATTTTTCCCAGACTGTTAAACCATTACAACAGATGGTCAAGCAAAATGCACAGTTTAAGTGGACTGAAACTGAAAAGAATGCTTTCAGTAAAATCAAGACTGCTGTCCCACATGCGCCCTCTCTGAAAATTCCAGATTTTGATAAGGACTTTACTCTGTATACTTTTGGGTCCGATGATTCATTGGAAGCTGTGCTTACGCAAAAGGAGGATGGGGGTGATGAATTCCCAATATCTTTCATGAGCACCGGGTTACAAGGGGATGAATTAAACTACCCAGCCATTGATAAGCAAGCCTACGCAGTGTTTAAGGCAGTAAAGCAATTTAGGCCTTATATATTAAAAAATCGGACCAAGGTAATAGTCCCTTACCCATCTATAAGGTCTCTTCTCATTCAGAAAGAGTTAGGAGAAAGAAGGGGTAACTGGATCGCAGCCCTTCAAGAATACGACCTTGAATTCAAACCAGCCACTATAGTGAAAGGTCAAGGGCTATGCAAATTGATGACTGGAAGTAGAAACAATGAAGAACAAGCATGGGAAGATGAAGCCGATTTGCATGTAATGGATGTTTTCCCTCTGTTTACAGCTCCTGAGTCCTAGTATAGGGACCTTGTGCATTACTTACAGTCAGGGCTATTGCCGGAGCATTGGAATTCCAAACAAAGAAGAGCTCTACGTCTCAAATCAGCCTCCTATCAACTTGTTGAAGGGGTGTTATTCAGGAAGAATTATGAACGGGTTCTTCTCAGATGTCTAGAAAAGGAAGATGCAAAGAAAGTGAGAATTACATGAAGGTCTGGCTGGGGGACATTATTCAGGCGACACTACAGCCCACAAAATCCTTAGGGCCGGTTACTATTGGCCTACGCTCTTCAAGGATGCACATGCACATGTCAGGAAATGTGACATTTGTCAAAGGTGCGGTGGAAGACAGCCCAGGGCAGTAGCACCCCTAAAGCCTGTTATGATCACAGAACCATTTGAACAATGGGGGCTGGACATTATTGGAGAAATAAAACCGAATTCTTCCCTGCTGCACAAGTACATTCTTACTGCGACTGATTATTTCACTCGCTGGGTCGAGGCTATACCATTGCAC
>LPNX010293180.1:118709-143479 GCA_001517045.1 Pseudotsuga menziesii | reverse complement strand
ACCAAATTCCAGCAGTTATGGGTAGGCCCCTTTCAGATTGTAGCCAAACTTGGCCCCGCTACTTATAAGCTGCAGGATTTACAGGGATGGGAGGAGAACTTGCCAGTAAATGGTTTGGTTCTCAAGCCTTACTTTTCTTGAGTTTCTTTGATTTTTCTGTCTTGTATATAAATAAGCTGTAGAGTTGTTTTCAAGTCATGCTTTCATTTTATTTAATTTTAGTTTTTGATCTGCAATAAGGGGAACGAACTTGCGGTTGTCTAGAGGAAATTAAGGTTTTTGGGAATAGCAAACATGTTGAGTGTCAGCCTATGTGTTGCTAAAAGAATTCTTTCAGCCTAACAGTTTTCTCGAATAAAATGTCGTGTGCATTGAAGTCCTGCTTAACCCCTGTGAATTAAACCGGATTCGGGGAGTCTGGAGTACTATTTCGGGGTTCCATCCATATCACATTTGAAATGTCAAAGGAGCAACAGTAAAGGACCCACGGAAAGGAGCGGGGTGAACAGTGTATTAAATATAAATGATCCCATGCCAAGAGAAGAATGCCAAATGGCGAATAAAGAGTCAGGCTCTGTAAAAGCATCACAAACCAAAGCAGGTGTTGAATCATAAGTGCTCAAGGCCAAAAGATCCTCTCCGTCCATGAGCTGAAGCTTAAAATACACCACACACAAAAGGACACTATGGGATAGAGGATCCTGAATTAAAATTAAGTAAGAAAGGCGCACAGAAAAACTCAAATGAAAGGGACAAAAGTCCAAAAGCACAAGAGTGTTAAAATGGCATGGGAATGAGGAACAAATGAATACTATTGTTTATTATCTGCTGCAATCCTGTGGTGTCCACGCTGTTAACTACCTGAAGACAGAGGTAATAATAAAACTCATCCTCTGGCCCCAACAGAGTTATCTGGACTTGAAGGATTCGGTTTCCACTTTCCCCAAGTGGACCATCATCAATGATTGAGGTACGCATTTCTGTTGGTCGAGGAATCCGTATGGTTGGAAGAATTCATTAGGAGCATTATGGTTAAATAGTCTGTTGCTCAAAGTATCATCACCCAGAGATCTAGGTTCACCAGGGAATCGCCAGTTGTTGCTGCCGCAACTGTCCTCCCTAAATTTACTCTTATTTAAATTCTGGGCCCCTCCTCATCAGTTTGCTTGGTTGGATCATTAAAGTGCTTGAGCCTTTCAGGCGTATCTTCTTTCATTTTACTTTGAAGGCGGGATACCAGCAGTTTATTCATGCCATGTTAATTTTCAGTTAAGTTGTGGATTTCTGGCCGTGAATAAGTAAATTTTGTTCTTCAGGGCAGCCTTCGTGAGGAAAACGATTTTGGTTGTTAACGCTGCTCAGATCCTTAAGTTTCCCAAAATCGGGCCTTTTTTGCTGTTGGATTAGAAGCTGCAAAGTCTCAGCTTCTCCGCCATTGCGGCTCCAAGATCTTTCCTTCGCCCGATCTAAGTGTCGTCCAACGCCCGATTTATTTCAACCTTCGAATCGCTTGCCCATAGCCTCTCCTCAGCCGCCGTTGCGGCTGGGTGATCGTTTCTGTGCCCTATCTAAGTGTCATCTGACGTCCGACTTAGTTTTCCCGTTCGCTCCGCTTATCCTCTAACTTCCCTCCTCCGCCGTTGTGGCTCCTAGAGTCTTCCGGTGTCCGAAACAAAAACCGTCCGACGTCTGATTTACGGCTTTTCCCGCCTGCTTTCGCTTGGCTGTGACTTGAGTCTTATCCGACGTTGCGGCTGGCAGATCCTCTTGGCTCCCGAGCTCACTTTCGTTTGGCCGCCGACTTGAATTTTCCCGCCAGAGACTATAGGATTTTTTCTAGGCCCGTATGCGGTACGCTCGTCCGTTGCCTTGTGAAATGATAGTAATTAATAATATTTGCTGTCTTAACCATGCTCATGGATTGAATGCAGACAGTTTCACGCTGACCGGTCAATGTGCCACGATGAGAAGAAAGATTAACCCATTTGGCGGAGGTATGACTGGAACGAGGCGAATGGAGGATGAAGTCCGGAGCTGTAAAGACAATCCCAGAAGCGGATCAGTTACCAAGTGTTTCATGATCACATACTGACAAAAGATCGGAATATGAAGTGTTGGAGAAACTGAAAGACCACGCGTCTGAAGGGGAAAATGAAACGCCCAGTAGTTATAGTTTAAATATTGGAAAGTAGAGAGGAGAAAGGGATTTTTCCCCTGGAAAATTTTGTAATTGTTTGCTTGTAAGAGGAACTACTTCATTTTGCAAAGGAAACTGCAATTTTGCCTGTCGGAGAGAGTGAAAAGAGAAATGTATCAATGCAAACTAAATGAATAATGTTGAAGAGGAACTATTTCGTTTTCAGCTATGTTTCATTTACTGTAAGAGTATTTGATGTTATGAACCTATGTTCTTTCTAAATGTTCTTCAGTAATTTTTGGATATCTTTCGCTGTGAGTAATGAATGTTGTTATAAAATGATCGGCTATCTGGTTATTTGAATATTTGTAAGTGTTCATGTGTCTTGGAAGAAGTACCAGCTATCTGTGATTCTTCAAAATTGCGTGTACAAGATGTATTGCTCACTCAAAATGATAACCTTGCTCCTTAGGGATAGATTAGATAGTTAGTTTATTTCTGATTGTGTCTGATTTGGTTGACTGCGAGCATAAGACGAGAGGTAAGAACCTGTGCATCACATTGTGACTGCTCCCTGCATCGAGATCACCCTGCATTTAGTTAGGCACTTGCATTTCATCCCTTTAAGTCAAAAAATCCAAAAACTCAGTGGGCCGAGCCGTAACCGGTGAAGCCTTTGTTTTCTTTCTTGACCTACGGTAGCCGGACCACAAACCGAATGGATTCCCTATTCCAAACAGTCAGCGGGCTAGTTGGGAACGTTGATTGGGGAGAATCCCTTACTGTTGCCGCCTGCGAATTTCCAGGCCTCAACACATAGTTAACGACTTGGCCCAATCACCTATAGCCATGTCCGCTTTGGAATTACTCAAAACTTTCCCATCACAGCGTAAAGCATTATTATCTGCACTAGGTGCCATTGATCCCTCTGATTCCAGGTTGATCACTTTTGATCTAGATCAAGGAGAACCCAGGATGTCACCCACCATCACCTTCCAAGTCTCGATCTCAATTCAGAACTTGATTGTACATCGATGCATGATTGATGAAGGGGCATCCACCTGTGTGATGTTGACCTTTGTTTGGAAGAAACTGAGGTGCCCCACCCTTCAACCTTCCACTACCGCCCTCCGCGCCTACAATGGCCGCTCGACTAAGGCCCAATGAATTCTTACAAATGGCCCTATTGAGTTAGTTGGTAAGATGGTTTTGGTCGACATTGAGGTTATTAATGCCCGACTGGATTACAACCTCCTCCTAGGACACAATTACATGTATTCCATGAGAGCCGTGGACTCCACTGTCTTTCGACTTCTGATGTTTCCTCATGATGGAAAGATCATGACAGTTGACTAGTTCACTTGCTATGATCCGAAAGGGCCAACCACACTGGAACACGTCATTCCTACCATTGATACTGCCATTGAAAACATGTCCATTCCTTCCTTATCTACTATTGGACCAGGATTATTTTCAAACACCACTATGACGGACACCTTCCTGTCCTTACCACCTCCCCCTATGCTAGTTGACATAGCAGATTTGTGCACTATCACATCCAGTACCATCCCGACCACATCGCATCATCGGTCGCAACCCCAATCATTGTCACTTGGGAATTATTAGGGATTGCTCTTGATCCACATCATTCCCTTCCCGTTCCCACCATCTGGCATTGTTAGCAAGCATGTCATGGCTACTCTTAACTAACCTATTTTCATGTAGGGGATTCCCGTGTGGTACCTCGATCCACCCACCCCACCCTCGATACCCCAGGTTGTATTGAATCCTGTCCAACCTATTGAGATGGAGTCACGCCCTCCTCCAGGTTCATTGAAAATGTCTTCTGTTCCTAAACCTGCCCATCCTCTTCCAAAACAGGATGGGGCAAGGCCACCAAAGTAACAGCCGAGCCTTGTTCGTCTCCACCTTGCGCTTTGTGCGATATCCATGACTATGCGACATAAAATTATCAAGAATTACCTATCCTTCACACACACATGGATGCTATGGATACATCCAATGGTACTCCAGTAGTCATCATCCCAGATCCGCCAAGATTCAAGAACAAGTCATTGAGAACCAACCACCCTTGTGTAGTTTGCGGCTTGTATGGCCTTTAATCTCACCATTTCCCAGACTTTTTCGAGCATCTTTCAGTCCTTTGTGACCTTCAGAAACACTCTCATGTGTCCGAAATCACCATAATCAAGGAAATATACCCTCTAACTTCATCCTCGAACACATCCACCCCCATATACATGATCTTCGGTGCCGCTATCCCACCCGTCTCCTTAGACCTAGGGGATCCCTCCGATCTATCCACACGTTGTTTCAACAACGACAAGGAGATTCTTGAAGCTATTTCAACTCCTGAATACCCTTGGAATGATATGCACCATCTCTCATTCTTTAATCTCAATGAAACTATTTCATCATCAGATCAGTACTCAATTGAAGCCAAAGACTTTATCCACGACAAAGTCGACTGGTTCAAGAACCCCATTTTGGCACTTGACACCTTCAAAGAGGGAAACATGGCCAACATTTCTCCCACCGTTAAGGTTAACATATGAACCGACCATGATGAAGTTGAAGACATTACACTTGAAGCATATTGCTTCCCTGAAGAAGTTGCTTCCTACAAAGCGCTTTTTCAGGAGTTTCGTAATATTTTCGCTTGGTCCTTGTTGGCAGCCAGCAACAACCTCTTCATTTTATCAAGAAATGAAGAGAGATCAGATCTCCATGTGATTTATCAATTCAAAATTATGAAAGAGCACCTTCAGAATCATTGATTCTGAAGGTACTCTCAATCAAAGAAAGGTAATTTAATGATTCTGGAGCTAAAAGAAAGTTGCTCATTAACTTGGCCTTGAAACAATTGTCAGATAAGTTTCATAAATTTTTCATTAATTTATTTCATCAAGATAAAATTTATGTGACTTTAAGGATTGATGCCAAGTAAAAATTAATAAAACACATTTTGTATTAAGAAGGGTATTATTAGTCTTAAAACTAAGAGTAACTTTCAAAAATAATACCATATGTAATACCATACTATGAACTTTGTAAATATGAGCAAATGTTGTTCACATAGGGAAGTTTTACTTTGTTTCATCATTCAAATATCCTATATAACGTTAGATATGTGTCGATAGGATGTTTGAAGGGCTTAAACCTTGGTCTTATACATACATGGCATAAATATATGGCTTAGATATTAATCTAGTTATTTTATCAAAAGCATTGTTAATTTGGAAGTGCGATTTTATCACCCTACGTAACACGATGATTATTTGGATTAGCTGGCCATATAAGAAGCCATTTGTCAGATCGATAGACAGTTATCATTTAGATTAATGAGATGGTATGAAAACGTGGCCTTCACCCCTTGATAGAATCGACAGTTGTATGCATATGGAAACATCGTGTTGACAATGTTAAATCCTGATGGTCATTTCAATTTTCGTCGTTGTACCTATTAATTATGAACCACTGTCAATAATCAATGATCAAAATGATGATTCTATCAGTCACCGTATCTCTGGTTTTCCAAGTTAAGTGGTTATCACTAACAGTCATGGTTGAACGTAGATAAACTGGCAGAAATCATGGTGTAGTGTGAAGTAGTAACGTTTATCACTGCTTGAAATCCCGCTAAAATGGCAGGTTCAGAGATTAGATCTCCAATTAGATTTGAAGCATGTGAAGGTTATCCATCATGTCGTGCGTATGGATACCTATTCCCTCTATTTTCACTTCCCCATTCATTTCGAGTCGAAGCCCAGAAAGTGCTGGAGAAACCATGTCTCCTCTGAATCGTTTTGAGATTTCAGGGTTTGAACTTATTGAAGCTAACCAGGAAGTTGCTAAGAGATTCAAGAAAATGGGATGGGTAAATTTCTTTAGGTGTTTTGATGGTCACCATGTGGAAATTACTAAGATGTTCGAAATGAGTTTTGAAGATGACAAGGTGCAAATTGGGGGTTTCGAGTTTGTCATCAACGAAGATAAAATTGCTGAAGCTACGAAATTCCCACAGGTGGGAGAACATTGGTTTAAGGGCACTATGGTCAACAAGAATAAGTTCTTGGCTTTGTTAATGCCATTACCGGATAAAATGAAGCTGAGGATAGGCGTCCCTGTAAAATTTCTGAAGCCCGAATGGAGAGTTTACTATGAAATCTTAGTAAGGTACGTGACCTGTTGTGGGCGCTATTCCCATTTGCACTTGTATCATTTACGGTTACTATTAGTAGTAAAGGGTTGTAAACTTAATTTACCCTTCTATCTTTGGCAAAGTCTTAAGAAAATGTCACAGTCTGTTAGGAATTTCAATAACCCTGACAGTAGTCTTTGTCACCATGGGTTGATAAAAATATTACTGCAATTCCAATTATATGCTAAAGGTGTGTCTTGGGATAAATTTCTAGTTGATTGTTGATTGGGGCCAACACAGTACTGGCCTAATCCATATCCACGAATTCGTAGAAGACGAAAGGTCACAAATCCTGAGGTTAATAGCTCAGAGGTTAAGGATCCAGAGGTCGTAAACATGCCCATAGATAATGAGATTAATGAAAATGAGGATAGGGTTTCAGTTCCTCGCAATTCTAGGGAAATCTTGGATAAACCTGAACCTGGTAAGAATGATAGTAACCTTGCAAACCTAAAAGAAGGATTAGCCGAAGGTAAAATTGATAAAAATGATGAAGCAGATAAACCTGATGAATGCAATAAAGATTCTATGTATAAGTTAAATCATTTGGCTCAGGTTTGTTGTGACAAATAAGGGTTGGGTTTTGAAAACTTATCATTTTCGCGAAGAGTCACAAGGAGCATGCGTAATCTTCATTCGATTCCAGGATATAGGGCTGATCAACAGACTTCTAAATCTACAGCTACTAAACCTACAGTTGTAAATATTGAAGATGATATTCCGTTGTCTGTCCCTAACACAATGGATGTAGGGAATTCTGCTACTGCGCAGGGAAGTGATGTGCAATCAGATGATGTCGAAGGCATCCAGTAAAAAAAAATGCAAACGTCGTAGATCTTGAACCATTACACAGTCAGCATAGCGACAGTCCTCGTTCTCCTCAGGTAAATAAGGAAGACGAAACTCTGCAACAGGTGTTAGGCAATGTCTATCAAGATAAAATCATAGAGTTCAAAGGAAGGCTCAAACAGTGTCTATCAAGTACAGACTTATTGGAAGAAGAAAACAAAACTTTCAGAAAAGAATTGCTAGAATGGATTGATAGGTGGAAAAGGGTGAACATTAAGAAAAATCAATACAAAAAATCCAAGAAATCAATTTTAAGTACAAATCAGCTGCTACTGGAACGAATTGAAAAACAAAATGTTAAAATTATCAGGTTGAAGGCTAAACTAGCCGAAGCTAGAAGAGTAGTTGCTCTTCATAGTGAAACTTAATGGTTTTTCTCATCTCATATGTCGCAGCAGAACAGGTAATGGTCATTTCGATTTTGCATGCCTGTAAAATCGGAGATTTAACAGGCATGCATTTAAAATTTTAAGTTATTTCTGTTAGATGTGTATTAAATTGATTTTCATAAGATGCTTTGATTGACTTCAATGCAGGAAGTTTTATCACCACTTTTTTTCCAGAAGTATACGACGTGATCATACAATGGCTTGGAGATGTGGCTGTTTGGTCGTGAGTTGGAGTTTTGTCAATGATCAAGAACTTTCTGGAATGCCTCGACTCAGGCCAGTCGATTTCTATTTTTAGTAGTAGATGTAATTAGATGCCCTTTTTTGTTAAGCAATCCCTATAATGTTGCATGCAACATTTATAGAGGAAAACTAAATCTTGACAGTATATAAGGGAAGAGTTTTGATGAACTCGAGAGGATAAAGTGTGCAAAGAAAACTTATTTTGAAATATATGTTGTTACTAGTACCATATCATACTTGGAGTTGAAGCTTTAATGTGAATGATACTGGACACCTGCAAACAAATACTGTGACTGGTATTTCGTTTTTTGGATTATATATATATATATATATATATATATATATATATATATATATATATATATTTCAGTGTGTTGTTTTCTGTTTATATATTAACTCAGTATTGCTGTGACATACTGATGTTCAATCATCAATTTCACTTTATCAGTTCAAGTTAGTGTTTTTGAATAAATATTTCATTATGGTTTTGTTTATTAGTGTGTTTACTATAAACATAAGTTTTAATGATATACTTTCCTGTTTATTTAAAATCTCATTTGTATGTTAACAGTGACTTTAAATAAGCATGATCTCAAATTCAAATGACTATCTTGATCATTAATTATTAATCAGTTTTAGGAAGTTGAAATTAACTATGTGTTTACAGGTTGGATTTCATTTCTATTATAACAGAGTGGCTTTTGTTGTGATTTAAATATGTTTGTTTCGATCACACTCCAGTTTTTTCTGTTATTGATTAATAATTAATATAGTCTTAAATTTGCTCTCAGCTGAGATAGGGTTAAATAGAATAGATAGATTAATTAGTTTTAAATTTTATTTTTAAAGATTAGTTAGCACTGTTAAATCATTCTGCATATTTTACATAAGTTTTCATATTTAGAAAACTTCCCAAAAATCAAAGTCTTTCCTTAAGAAAGCAACCTTAGGATATTTTAGGTATTTAGGTAGGATAAATATTAGAATAGGTTAGATTTTGCTGGTTTTAAGTTCTCCTTAAGAGACAAACTAGCTGGTAGCAGGACCATAACCTGTGAGGTTTTGTTAATACAAACATACCGGACGCTGCTTTAAGCTGATTGTGTGGACAAAACCTCCTTATTGGCTCTGATTCATAAAATCAGGCCAACAGTCCTATACCGAGATGCCTGGGATGGATCCATCGATCGTTGAACATCGTATTGACACATGGCTTAATGTAGCAGTTGTTTGCAAAAACCAAAGACCCATCCACCCATCAAAGGCTCATGCAGTCAAATCCAAGATCGAGAAACTGTGTAAAGCAGGCTTCATATACCCCATCACATATATCACTTGGGTTTCTAATCTTGTTCTCGTAAAAAAACAAGGCACCATTCACGTCTATATTGAATTTTGTGATTTGAACTTGGCATGTACCAAGGAAAATTTCCCCACTCTGTTCATTGACCAAATCATTGACGCCTGTGCCAGACATGAAGTCTTTTCTTTCATGGATGTTTTTTCTGGTTTAGCTAAATTCAGATCCAAAAAGAAGACCAATACAAGACTACTTTCACAACCCCCTGGGACACATTTGCGTATAGGTACTTGAGTCCATACATATGTACACCTCAATATCTAGCAGAGCATCAGTTGTGAAGATATTGCATTCAATAAGAATGCCATTGTTCCTGTGTATCAGCTCTTCAGCTCAGCATTGTATTCAGCCTCTCATTGAGGCCACCATTATGTAACATCAGTTGTATGTGTATTGATCGACTACCATATTTTTGAGCCTTGATCCCATTATTTATTCTTCTGACATTTTTACGAACCTAGGGATGCCCACCTCATCCATAAACATGTCACACATTATGTATCTCATCCATTTTTGGGAACAATTAATAAAAAACCAAAAGCCATAGTGGTTCAAACGAGGAAGCGCCACTTCTCTGTAGGTCTCTCCAGTCTCTCCACTATCCCCATGATCCTATGATATCCATCGGCCATGCAATGCAATTCTTCCCTCACACATCAGGGGGCAATTTGTTAACACAAAAAATTACTCATCTAGCTCTGCATGGTCTAAACCACATACATACATCATATTCCTACCATATTTCCCTTACTTTTGACCTTCACAATTGTATTTCTAATCCAAAGCATTATTATTTACTGTGGTTTACCCTCATTCTCTCCCAAAAAGGGATAAAACCCCTAAAAGGGATAAAAACCCTAGAAAGGGTGCAAAAACCCTAAAAGAGAGAAAAGGTAAAAAAACCTAGAAACATATTATAAAATACAATGTGAAGTCTCTCCCAAAAGATTCCTACGCCTTTTTTCCATTATTTTATTTCGTGAGTACGATGATACGCCTTTTGCTCTCAAAGTATTCACACCCCATTTTTCCATCATCCTATTTCCCTACCATTCCCACTTAGTACATTGAGATATTCTCCGTACCTAGCTGGGAACCAGCCTGTGGAGAGGCAGACCATTTCCGAGACGGGCATGGTGGCCCATTTTCACAAGAAAATGGTATAACTTTCGTGTAATTTCTTTTATTTAGTTTAGCCATATATGTTTATTTGTTTTTTTTACTGATCTCGTTTATTGTTGATGCTTTTGTTTCATGAACTCTACCATATTGTCCCATTGACATAAGGCTGGTGCTTATGCACGTAATAGGGGCAAAAACCTCGTTACAGAACTGACGAAATTTTCTTTCATTGTAAGGTTAATTGATCTATTCCAATAAGAAGAGACAATTTGTTCCATTGGATCAAGTACAAAATAATATCTTTGCCTGTTTTGTGCTTTAGCTTCATATATCACTTTTATTTGGCATATTAGGAGGGGTAAAAATTTGAAGAAAGCATAGGATAGGGTATAAGATATAATTTTGATTGAAGGTGTATGCTTAGGTGACCCTTACTTGGAAATAATTTTGCGAGGAACCCAAAGTCTTGGGGGGATTTTCCATTCTCTTTTGTAGGTATTCCAATCAAGTAAATCGATTCAAGGCCCAAGGGGAAGTGCTCCAAAAATATATTTTACCGAAGGATAGAAGGCACTAATCCTATACTCCATTTCTACAACCAAAACCATAAAAATTTTCCCTTTTTTAGGGTGAAATATAAAACTAAAAACTCTACAAATATTTTAGCATTTTTTCCAACTCAAGACAAGGTGTTTTTCCCTTGATTTCTCATATATTAGGCTTGATAAATATTAGTGTTATTTATATTTTGTTTCATTTGTGTTTATTGCAGAAAAACAAAGATAAAACAATCCTAGTTGATCTTGATATTCATATTTTCCTAAATGGTTTTATGCTAGACAAATAACTAAAAATTATGGGTTACTAATTTGAGTTTTTATTGCTCGTTTTAGTTGTCTAAATTGTATAATTCTTCATTTTACTAATTTTGGAAAATATAATAGCAAGCAATCTGTATTTCCGTAAAGCTTCCAGGCCATCTAGCTTCTAAAAATGTCAGTTTTAAGTGCTCTAATTTTCTGAAATTAATTTATGGGTTAAATCTTAAAATTTCCTAAGTTTTCTGGCTCATTTTACTATTGTAAACACCTTGGGACAATGAGCTAATAATTATAGAAGTCTTTTGAGTTTGCTACTATATTTTGTAATAATAAGTGACTCAAAAAACCAAGCTAACTTCAAGTGTTTTACTTGGTAAATCTTGGTTTACTATCCCACATTTATTCTGAGTACATTGGCTAAGTAACTTCATTTTTAAATTCTGGAAATTTTAACTTGGTTGATGGTTTAATATGGTATGATAAATATGGAATAAATATTGGCTAAGTGTATTTTTTAGAACTCTATAATTTCAATTGAGCATTTTACTTCTCTTGTCTTATCGTTCCATTGCACAAAATCTATTTCATTATCCTTATCTTATGGACCATGGATGTATTGAGAAATGACATTTTGATTTTTTTACTTGAAGTATTTGGCACATTAGCTAATAAGATATAAGTATCACACTTGGAGAAGTGATTTTCACCATATCAATTAGTATGAAAATCTCACAATTAGTTAACTTTCCTCCTTTTTTCAAATATTTTCTCTCAAGGGAGGACTCACTCAAGGGCCAAATTTCATATGGGTCACTGTGGTTAAAAGCAGTCAATCTTAGCTAAGCAAAGTCAACCATGGTTTCATAATCTCAACCATGATTAACTAAAGTCAATCAAAATCAATGTTGGTTATACAATGTTCACACATTCTTAAACCATGTTCAAACATAGCTAATTGTGGTTAAATAAATTTTATTATGAAAACCTTAGTCAACCATTATCATTCATGGTATATGACATTCAAATATGGTCTAACATAATTGAACATCCATTACCATGGTCAACAAAGTAACCATAGTCAACAATGGTAAGAAGAGTCAACTTTACGTAAATTATTTGAACCATACACAACAAAGCATAACTATCATTTAACACCATATTTTAACCAAGGTCAATTTTGGTCAAGCATGGTAAGCCTTATCCAAAAAAAGAAACCATCATTTACTAATGTCAACCATGGTTAACTAAAATAATCCATAGTCACCGATGGTTCACTAAAATCAACCATGGTTAAAAAATAGTCACCCATGGCTACCTATATTCAAACTTAATCAACTATGTCCAAACATATTTATCCATGATTAACTAAAGTAATACTTAGTCACCCATGGTTCATTAAAATCAAACATAGTAAAAAAATAGTCACCCATGGTTCAATAAATATGTTTGGACATAGTTGATAACTAAAGTAATACTTAGTCACCCATGGTTCATTAAAATCAAACATAGTAAAAAAATAGTCACCCATGGTTAACTATGTTCAAACTTAGTCAACTATGTTCAAACATAGTTAACCATGATTAACTAAAGTCAAATATTAAAACCAAAGTCAACCATGGTCAATGACATTCAAACATGGTCTTACACAATCAAACATGCACAACCATGGTCAACTAAATAATCCATAGTCAACAACATCATTTGTATGTGAATCCTGGGATAACATCATCAGTATGTGAAATGTTGGAACAAACACATCATCATTAGCATAGAATGCTAGATCAACACCATCATCAACAAAAAGTGTTGTGACCACAACCACATCAAACATCATCAACACAAGGTACTGGGACCGCAATCACATCAACATCATCAACACAAAGTGCTGGGACCACAACCACATATAAACATCATCAGCACAAAGTTCTGGAGCCACTATCACATCATCAACACAGAGTGTTGGAACCACTACTACATCATCAAAACATAGTGTTGGAATCACAACCACATCATCAACACAGAGTGCTGTAACCACTACCACATTATCAACAAAAAGCGCTGGAATCACTACCACATCATCAACACAAAGTACGGGAATCATATGAAGTAGCATCACGGTGGGAACTATGGTAGACCCAACTAGCCTTGTATGGATTACTAATCCTTTTTTGCTAAACAAGCCTATCCAGACATACCGATCTACCTGGAGACCAAACAATCATTTTCTGACTTACTTCCGACAATCCTAGCCAGACATACTAATCTCCCTAGGATCAACCAAGACTTGCTAGTACTAATATACCAATCCCAATGGGATCAACCATGCCTTATCATGCTGACATACCAATCCTAGGTTGAGGTGCCACATGGCTGCAACAAGCACCACCACCACGTCCACATCATCACTCCCTCTTTCGAGGAAGGTCCTTACAGACTACACCAAGCTTATCTCGAAACTACTCAAACTTTAAATGAGACAGATACTCAATAAACACATCAACTCCTTGTTCTTCATCATTATTCTATTGCAAATCCACAACTTCATCATACATTCTTAACTGCAACATTCTTCTCTTGTATATTCACAACTTCATCATACATTCACAACTGCATCATTCTTCTCTTGTAGGTGATTGCATGCGATCCTTCCTACAAATAAAATACAATTTCATGGTTAGAAACATTTTAGAATCTTCAAAACATATTCTTAATGACAAATTCTTATGCATAAATATATGTCATACAATCATGGAACTATTTCAGCTAATACACCATTCATCCATATCTAGTACACATACAGTAACTTTCTAGATGCCATCCATCTCTACTAGGACATTATTAAGAGCATGCACTAATCCCAACATGTCAGCAAAGAGGTTTCATTCTAGATAAGTAGCAATGGAATGTTGTACAACACCATAAGACACTTACCCATCACATGCATATTAGTAGTAAACTATTCATCCATGCAAACACTCTAACATACATAATACACTTCCTAAACCTAGGAACATATATACGTACACAACTGAACAACTAGATATATAGGAAATGCCAATTAAAATAATTATCTTTGTTTGTTTGGTAGACTCCCTCTTGATATCTGTCTCATTGCATGAATTACTGGAGTCTCTAATAACGCACTCTAATTCATCGTTTGATTATGAGGACCCGAGCCTATCTTTCTCATGATCATAAATAATGAGCAAGTCTTCTACACCATAGCTCACATGGAATTATGTATCGATGTTAAATCTATGCGTCCTACAAATGTATCCCTTCTTATCCAATGTTGAAATGGATAATAGCATGATATTCATCTTCATCGGTAGAATTCTTCTAGATCAAAGTACATATTCTTTGTCACTTGAGGAATCTTCCCTTGCTTTCTTCTCAACTGGTTCTTCATGAAGGAAGATTCTATATCAATGCTGTCATATAATAGTGCCATTGACTTTAGTAGGTTAAGAGTATTCTTCATGCTCTATTGCTCTTCATGCAAATCTAGTTGTCACAATACACACAAGTTGTCATCCAACAATCCTGCAAGTAGATTCCAAGAAAATACTACCTCACAACTTGCTAAACAAGTTGCAATATACTATTCCTTAGTACTCAGTGCTACGTTCATCTGCTTCTTTCTTAACCAAGAAATCATGCCATACTGAAGTAGCAACTTGAAATTACCTTCCTATTTATAGCACTGCTACCCCAATTAGAGTCAGTCATATCCTTGTTGGTCTATCCTCTGATATCTTTCATATCTGAGGCCATACTCAATTGTATCCTTCAAGTACCTCACCACGTGCTTTGCCACAACCATGTGAACACATCTTAGCTCCATCATGTATTGGATCAAAGTATTCACCGCAAAGCAAATATTCGACCTTGTGTTCGTCAAGTACATCAACATACCAATCTTCTTCCTGTAGACTATGGCATCAACTGTCTTTGAAGTAGGATAGCAACTTCAAGTTAGATTCCATCGGTGTTGATATATACCAACATCTCTAATCTCTTTAGGATATAGACCACACATTTTCCTTGGCTAAGGAAAATCTCCTTTGGATTCTTCTTTTTTGTCGCAAAAACACAACATTTTATTCATCTTTCATACCATTTGTCACATTTATTCCTATTTTATCCTTCCATAAAACCATTAATTTCCACCACTTTCATAATACATATGGGTTTATATTACCATTTTCCAATTTTTTTTTTTGAGTATTTTTAAGAGAGTTCTTGATTAAATATCAGAAATTAATATATTTTTCATATATATCTCAAAGATTTGTGTGAGCTTTGTAATGTAGGGATATTTGAAGCTTTCTACCAAGGAGTATTCAAAATCTTCTTGAATGTTTTCTCCATCTTTTCAAGATTTGAAGGAGATAATCCAAGCTAATTTCAAGGAGAGTATTATGGAAATATGGAAAGAATATCTCATCCAATATTTGTTGGAGTATTTGAAGGGATAAGTTGAGAGAAAAGTGGATATGTTGGAGAATTTGAAGGGATAAGTTGAGAGAAAAGTGGATTGTAATTATGAGTTGTTTATCTTGTTATTAAAAACATTCATGTATAAATAAGAGGGTTCTCTCCTCATTTAAGTAGAGTCCTCTCCAGTGGTGTGGAAATAGAGAAATCGTTTATGTATTTTAAGAGTTATTCATGGAGTGGATTTTTAGTATTATGTAATGGAGATGATGCTTTAATGCAAATCATCATTACTCTCTCTCATGTTAATTTGGATTTCTTTCTTATGAATTATTAATATAGATTTTTCGTGAGCTCACATCTATTTGTCATTTGTCTTTTATTACATGCTTACATGCTTTCATAGATTAATTTGTTCATCTTCTTGTTATCTTGATTAAATTTACTTTCAATACGATTTCATGTGCTTTTGTAAACCGGTTTACTTTCAAGCTTTTTGGAATTTGCTTTATGCCATTTTTGTTATTTCCTAGATTTGGATTCAATGATAGTAGTATAATTGTTTCCTTTAAAGCATTAACATAATATATATGTACTCTAATCCTGCATATATTTTGCGTACACCTCTAAGTTTACAAACTCATGGATTGATAATTTATGTGAAAATTATTATCCTATATTTCATTCAACATTTTGGTGCCATTGTCGGCGAGTTTCTAATTTACAGAACAGGGGGGGGGGGACGATAAGACACAAGGATGACTTCACTACATAATTTCCATGGTGTAACAACCAGACGCATCCACTTTAGTGGGTCACCCCAAATCCTTGTTGTTCCCTTTGCATGCAAATAAGTTTCCTATTCGCAAGCGTGTTTATTTTTTCTGCAAAGCGTTTACTTTACCCGCAAAAGTGTTCTTTCATTTTCTCCAAATGCGAGTTTGTTTTTATGCAAGTTTTCTTTTTTCATTTACATTTTTATAGTGTAAATTTTGGATTGTGAATTAGTATCTGCTTTCTCACTAGTTTACTTTTGATTTTTACCTGTTCATCTTTGGTTTTGTACAGTTTTTGCACTTGTCATGTACTTGTTTTTCATTTTTTTAGCATTTCATTTGATTTCAGTAAAATTATTTTACGATGAGCAAGCCTAGATCAGCTCACTTGTACCTGTTCATCTTTGGTTTTGTACAGTTTTTGCACTTGTCATGTACTTGTTTTTCATTTTTTTAGCATTTGATTTGATTTCTGTAAAATGATTTTACGATGAGCAAGTCTAGATCAACTCACTCAAATCCTAGTAAAAGTCGAGATCTCCGCTTCTCAAGAAGAGGAGATCTTGATAGCAGCCAAAGATGTAATCAATCCTCCTAACACAAACAAAGAAGAATTGGCATTTGAAGAATCATGCATAACACATGAGGAACACCTATTCGAACATGATATTAAGGGGGATGAAGAAGGGATCTTGGGTGATCAAAATGATGAAGAATATCATGCAAACGAAAGCTGCTTCAAGTAAGTACTAGGTTAGATCAGTTTTGTTTTTGTTTTTACTTTGTTAAATCACTTCTGCAACAACTGATTTCACATCTTTTTATACATGATAGAATTCATTTCACAAAATCAATGTGAATCTTTGTTTACTTTTGTTACATAGGTGGTTACATTGGCAAGTTCATTATACTTAAATAATTGTAAATTTTTAGTTAAATTAGAGTAAATAGGTTTTCATTGCAAATAAAGATGCATGATTCAAAATCAGAAATATGATGATGTAAAAAAAAATGTTTGAATTTCTATTTTATATCTTCATTTGCCAAAAAATAAATAAATATTTCATTTGAATTTGTCTTTAATTAATAAAAATTTTCAATTACACAATTAAAAGAAAAAAAAATTCAATTAATCTCTTTTCAAAATTTAATTTTTGTAAAACATTTTAGATGAATTTTCTATTTTTTAGGGAAGGAAACAAACTAAATTTATTTGTATTTAAATTTATATTGCATAGGATTAAAAAAAAAAAACATACACACACATACACAAAAACCTAAAAAAACCCCTAGTTGCGTGCATATATATTTTTCGATCTGCATGCTAAAAACGACACAGTCATTTTCCACGTCAAAACCTGCAAACATAAAATAAAAAAAATACATTAAAAAATAAAAATACAAAACATAAAAAAATGAGTAACCTTTCTACCCCACCATTTGCACGATCGGACAACCTGGCTTGCGTGAGTTGTCACATCATGCGTTGCTGGTCGTCCGATGGGTGCAAATGGTCGGGTAGAAAGTTTACTCTTAAAAAAATTACCTATGAGGCCCCACTTTTGAAGAAGAAGCTTTAGTGCACTGTTGGAGATTCAATGTAATGAATGTGCCACAGTGAGTTGGATAGAAACCAGTAGGAGAGTGAGACTAGCCATACAGTATTCTGACTCTTTAGATTGATTGAGTGAGTTATATTCTAATGCTTTACAAATTGTTTGTTGCACAGCTTCTGTTGGTAGCAGCATAGCTTGTGAATTAATTTATCTTTCGTCATTGGTCATCCAGGGTGAGGTGGTTGTCGACCTTATCACCTGCTCCTCCTCTCAAAAATTTAATCCAAGATATCACCACATCCTTTGGGTTCGAGATACTTGTTGATTTACTGCCAAGAATGTGAGGCATTTAGACATGGTTTCAGAAATCTCGATGGATATAATCTAATTTTGGAGACAATATTTGGTTTGTAACATCCCAAGTGTGATTATCTGAGATTCCCATTATTGCATGTAACCAAAATGTTTCAACCAATGAAATTCTCCATGTCGATCTACTCCCTCAAGACCATCCATGATAGTTTGGTAGATTGACAACTTGACGTATTACAAGCAAAAGTTGAATAATAACTCTTATAAATTTAAACCATCTCATGTAGTATCCTATTTATTCTCGTCATGATCTGCTTCAGAGATCTTTGTGAATGCACTTAGAACGCGGCATGATTTATTCATCCACTAAGCAAACCTAACTGCTAGAGTATTCTATACTCTGCAATTTTTATGCATAACGTGATCCCTGTCAGACCGGTTCTTTAGGGAGGTTTTCACTACCTGAATCTTTATGATCTGATTCATATCAATGACAAATGCAATAGAATGAGGGAAATCCCATATAATCCGACTTGAGGGAAATCCTTTTATTATTTTTTTAATTAAAAGGATTTTCTTATCTATTATTAAATATTTGAATTATATGCTTAATTAGAAGGATTTCCGTATCTATTTTAAATATTATTAGTCCAAAAAATTTCACGGCAAGAAGACCATAAGATGAACAATCTTGGAGACTTAGCCATTCAAAGACTTATCATGGCTAGGAAGATTCTTATAACTTCTAACTTGATCTTCAAATAATTCTTGCTATGCCAAATAAGCTTTTTACTCAAATAAGACTATCATATTTTGCAATAATAATGTTGGAATGCAATTCTCTTTTTGTTGTATATATTCACAACATATTTACTAGGTATTAGACTCTATATACATGAGTGGTGCAAGGCATCCTTGGGATTCATAAATATTGTATAAAACTTCAAATTTTTGTTTTGTTTTGTTTTTTTTTTTGTTGAAATCCATGGTTTTATCCGAGTTAACTTCAAAATTGAAGTGATTTTAACCTAAGGGTTTAGAGAAAATACAAAACAAAATTTGCTAAGTTTGAAGTAGAAAGGGTTATTTGGATCTCATAATGACGAGTCAAAGTTTCATAGTTTTATGTGTCAAATGATTATTTGATTCAGCATAAATTTCTATGCACATCGATGTACTTTAAAGAGTTTCGTTGAAGAATGTTTCATTGGTAAAGTCACCACAATATTCCTACTAGACACTCAGGCTTGGATAGAATAAGCACAATTTCTCATCCTTTCACTAATGATGTTAAATGGGCCCAAGGCGTGAAAAATTATGTGTGTCAAAGGAACACAAATATTATAAAGAGGTGGAAAGTTACTCAATTGCTCATGAAGTGAAAATGATACAAAGAAAAAGAAATTTGGTAGCATAAAGATTGAAGGGATTTGAAGAGAGTAATTAATGAAATAATTTAGAAAGTTAAAGCATAAATGAAATTAGAACACACATGGGCAAAGGGATTACATGAAACCAATAGTTAGTTAGACTTAGCCATGTCAATGAATTTCATAAGTTTTATGAATGAAGATAATTTGATTAATAGGTTTCTAAACACTAAGAATTTGATTAAGGAATCGTTTGGTTGGAACCATTTGGACAATATGAATTCCTTAGTGTATATAAATGGCAGTTCAAAGAGAAATTAGAGTGTTTTTTTTCTTCTTTCAAGGATTATTTTTGGCAAAGAGTTAAACGAGTTGACTTTTGCAAAACTAGGAATTCATGTCTCCTCTATGAACTCCAAAAATGCAAGGATATTAAACTAGGGATGTCAATCCTTTAAAGAAAAAACTTGGGTACATAAACTAAAACCTCTTTGAAATTCACACTATAAACTTATATTAAATCCCAATAGATTTTACCATTTGAATTTGAATAAGTGTTTGTTTCCAAATTTCATTTCCTATTCTCTGCAAATTGCGTGTCTATTCATTTGCTTCCATTGGGTACTTTGATTCGTATCCATATGCCTTGCATGAGTTACTATCCTAATATATTGCATTCCTATGTTGGTGAAGATGATTCCAGTAACCAAATTTTGTGTAGAATTGTTGTGATGAACAAAATTCTAATGAACAGAGGCTCAAAATAATTGGTTTATTTTGGTGTTTCAACAATATTTTGCAAGGAGGGACTCATAACTATTCGGTTGACAATATTTTTCATTCATGGTATGGTGTGCAGAGAAGCAATGAATCAAGAGTTACACGAATTGGGAAGAATATTAGAATAATTGTAGACAAGACAAAGTGAAGATGCTAAAGAAGAATATGCACCATAGCCATAAGAAGAAGAGGAAGAAGAATAATAATAAGGCAATTCTTAGAGACAAACCCTAGAGTGCAATTACTCCAATTTTTGAAAGAAGATGAAATGGACAAGTTGAAATGCCTAGTCATGATGGTACCCTAAAGGCATAAACTTTGGTAGATTGGATTGGATAAATTGTGTTCTACTTTGAATATGAGATGGAAAAAGACTCAATGGGTGACATTTGATGCCAAGAAATTGAAGGGACATGTTTCCTTATGGTGGGGATTTTTGTAGAAGGATTGAATTTGGATGAAGAAAGAGAGAAGCCAAAACTAGAAGAATATGGTGAGGAAGATTCATGAGAAATTGTTTCCCATTGATTATTAGTGTCCACCTTGTATGAAAATGCACAAAACTCGAGACAAAAAGACATGACTATTTGATAATTCCATACAAAAGAATTTTGTGTATTGGCCATTCAAAATCGACTTCATAAACTTGAAGATCAAAGAAAGGAAAGGTATGCAAATGGTTTGAAATTTCAGATTAAATATGAATTAAGTGTGCAATATTTCCATGCGGCATAAGAGGTTTTTCAAATTTATTTGAAAGCCAGAGAGAAGCTGGTTAGAAGTGTAGTGCCGCAATTTTGAGAGAGACTATCTAACTCATATTGAAGGTGATCGAATTGATGTCTGGGATAACCCACTATTTGTTTTGATAAAATATTGTGACGGTATAACTTGAATGTTGTTTGTTACATGTGGATATTTAACTTTGACGTGGCTTAGGAAGTTACTTTCAAATTTGTTCGGTGGAAATATTGAGCCAACTATTATCCATTGTGATAACCAGAGTTGCATGAAGCTCTCATAGAATCCAGTGTTTCATGACAAATTGCAACACATTGAGATGAAGTATCACTTCATTAGAGATATGGTCCAGAGAGGTGCCATGAGACTTTAGTACATTCATACAGATGAGCAGATTGCAGATGCGTTGACCAAACCTCTATAATTGATGAAGTTTGTATACTTCTGAGACAAGCTTGGTATTGCAGAGAATTCTTTTCTCACTGAGAGGGAGTGTTGATTCTTTAGCAGCATCAAGAGCTATTCTCTAGGAGAATGGAGGAACTTGCTCAGTTATCAAGTATTTCATACCAGTATTGGAATGAATCTTAGCCTAGGTGTGAGATCCATTCTATAGGAGAATGGAGGCACCTGGTCAGTTACCAGAGATTTGATACGAGAATTTAACTGAATCTCAGCCAGAGCTGAGCCATCCTCTAGGATAACGGAGGCACATGGTCAGTTACCTATAATTTAATGCTAGTCTTGGACTGAAACTCATCTTGGGGCTAAGATCCGTTCTCTGGAATAGTGGCACTTGATCAGTGGGCTATGTGACCTTCTCAAGGGACTAGCCACCCCTTGTTCAAGTACCTAGAACATGATCTTGGAGAATAAGAATAATATTCCTTATTTATGATGATGTACTTTGAGTTGGCACGTGTTGACCATAGAGACCAAGAGGGGTCTAAGATGACTTATTTAAGGAGATATGGTTATGGAACCCTATTGAACGCCTAAGAGCCCACCAGTAAAGGACCATGATCCTACTAAAATTAAATACCTCAAAAGATTAAAAAGATTAAAATTTTAAAAAGATGAAAAGTTCAAAATCCCACTAAAAAGAAAGACCTCAAAAGATTAAAAGATTAAAAGGTCAAAAGACCACAAAAGTAAAAAGACCACAAAAGTAAAAAGACCAAAAATATTACAAGCCCCTAAGAGTGGTTTCCTTAACTTATGGATTTGTCTCACAATGATGGACTATGAATAAAGAATATTTCTCATTTGAACAATACACATGACATCTTCATCTCTGATTTGAAAGACAATTTTGTGGGGCTACAAGTTGGCACTTTTCTCTCTCCTGCTATCCCAAGTGTGAATTGGTTCAGCATGTGAAGATAGTCGCATGGATTTTCTTGTTTTGTTGAGAGGTCTGATAAACTTGTGAAGGAAACCGAACCATGTTGGGTCTCTTCCCAACCATCTGACTCTGCTCCTATCATCCAACACCCTATTAGGGCCTTTCTTCTCACAACCGTAGAGGTAAATAGTGAACAAGAAGAAGGTTGGGCCTTATCTAGGGCTTGAGTCAAGGAGGTCGATCCTTGTTTAGGGTTTGTCCCATGCAATTGCAACATTGTAAGGATTGATACTCGGCCACTGAACTTCTAAGCATTCAAACAACCAACGACACAGTTATGAAAGCTACAGGAAATCAACGACCCAATCAATATGGTCAACAACAACTTCAAATAGTCAATGGAAGCCATAAAATTCTTGTCTTTGGTCAACAGTTAACTCAATTCAATGATGGGAATGTCTAGGATTTGATCTTGTATGACATTCTGGTTGATGGAAATAATCATCTTGTTCAGGACAATCATCTTCTATTGGTATTCTCTTGGTATGTTTGCCCTAGCGGAATTTTTTTTGATGTAAAAGTCTGATCTGTATTTCCTCATGTAAAAATCACAGTTATCTCATATTAAGGAAGGTTATTCTTGTTGGGGTTTGTATACCTTGTAAGGTTTTCCCAGGGTAAACTTTTTTGTCTCTGTAAATTTCCTTTAAACCCACTCTCGACTTGCACAGTAATTTTTTATTAAACCCCAAATAAATTACTGGCAACCACAAATGAATTTCTTCACAAATATTGCAGTGAAAAATAAATACCGAGAAAAATAGAACAACAATCACATCAATAGAGAACTAATATTTTCGTGTATGAAAACCCATGAAAAAACCCAAGATGGGAAAACTAGTGCAGGAGTCCGAGAAGATATTTTTATTAGCAAGTATAGAACCATACAATCTAGACATCGATTTTACCCAAGCTAGAAAAATCATACAACCAAAACTCACAGAGAAAACTCCAACAAGATCGTACGACCCAACGTCGCTGCCTGCATCACCATGTACGGCATCAACGTCAGTCGTACGTCCTCTACATCACTATACATATGCTGACATCACTTGTATGACCATGTATGATTGCTGACATCATGCGTATGGCTGCCTGCATCACAACCTCTGTGTCATCATGTACGACTTGCCTGTGTCATTGTACGACCTTTGCGATTTTCCTTTGTTTCCTTGTCGATCTGCAATTTTTTTTCTTTAGTCTTACTCTCTACAAAATTCTTCTGCAAACTTTCTCTCTCACTCTTCGGCTAAAAGCTATGAGCAAGAAATATCTCTGTAGAAATGGGTGTGTCAAAGCAACTGTGTTTAAATAGAAGATCTTCCTTGTTTCCACTTTTTAACACTCCCTCTCAACAAGGAAGGGATTCGATAGCAACCCCAACTTGTCTCTGAACTTCACAAACTCATTCCTACAAATTGCCTTGGTGAATATGTCTGCTACCTGGAAAACCATTTAAAACTAACTAAGAAGATGTATCCCAAGACACGTGAGGAGATATAATACATACTTAAGATCCCTTATTCATCAGCTATTGGTAGCTTGATGTATGCAATGGTGTGAACAAGACCAAATATTGCGCATGTAGTGGTATTTGTGAGTAGGTATATGAACAATTTGGGTAAAGATAATTGGGAGGAAGTAAAGTGGATTCTCAAGTATTTGATGGGTACTACTACTCATGCATTATGTTTTGGAGGTTTAAATGTTGTTAAACAAGGATATGTTGATTCAAATATGAAAGGTGATAAAGAAAGGAGGACGATCACCACAGAGTATATTTTTCTTGTAGGTGGAACAACAGTAAGTTGGATTTCAAACTTGCAAAAGCTTGTTGCACTTTCAACAACATAAATAGAGTATGTTGTTGCTACAAAGGATAGTAATGAGATGATTTAGCTACAAAGGCTCATGGAGGAATTGGATAAGAATCAATAGAAAAGAAAGTTGTACAATGACAACCAGAGTTCCATTCATCTTGCAAAGAACTCAACCTTACATTATAAGACTAAACATATACAACTCAAGTACCATTTCATACGATCTATATTGTAAGATGGACAATTGAAGTTAGAAAAGATACATACTATCCAAAACCATGTAGACATGTTAACAAATATAGTAACCATGGAGAAACTTAGTTTGTGCTCAATTTCAGCTGGTCTTCAAGCATTGAGGTGAAGATAAGAAAATTGTTAGGTACAAGGTTGATCATAGTCTAGTAGGTGCATTAATGGTGGAGTTGTTGTG
>LPNX010293180.1:45219-116645 GCA_001517045.1 Pseudotsuga menziesii | reverse complement strand
GTGGTCGAGTGAATCCTTTTGAACAAATAGGAAGTCGATTAAAATTGTGGTCCATATACATTTCTTGTTACTACTACAACCATCATTGCTCCACCATGTTATTCCTATCAGCTTAGGGGGCACACCCCTCAGTTCAGTTCTTTGAACCGTCACAGTCGAATCGATCTTCGACATCACTCACTACCCTCAGAGGCATACATAGCCTATGAGTCCGATTCAGATTCCTACCAATCCAAACCTATTTTGTTCACTGCCCTATCTAGCCCCATGGCTGGCACACATCCTGATCCCTTCCACGGAGGGATAGTTGGCGATGGACCTATGTCCTTGCCACCCATCATCACAGGTATCTCTTCCAGTGGGCCCATCGCCATTATGCATGCTGCTGTAGGTATGCTACCCACTAGTGGCGGCCCTGCACCAGCTACCATAATTCCTACGATACCATTTTTTACACCTAGGAGAAGTGGCACTTCCACGTCCATTCTGCCTATCCCTACTATGGGAAGCCAACCTCATATACCCCCAACCATGCATGGACACTATGTTCCTGCAAACACTAGCACCGTTGCTTGTCCATCCTGATCCAACGTCGGGTCTAGCCTACCTTTCATGGCTAGTCTTAACCTTCCATATTTGGAAAGATTTAAAAATGACCTCATCAGTCACCAACCTCAGTGGCCTCCCATTCCTACAAAACTTCCCTCAGACATCCCAAAGTTTGAGGGCAAGGAAGGTGAGGACCCCCGAAACCATATCATGTCTTTCCACTTCTGGTGTTCATCGAACAACATTGTGGATGAATCTATCATATTGAGGTTGTTCTAGCGCACAATTACACGTGCTGCAGAAAAATGGTAGATCGAGCTACCTCATTCCTCTTACCCTGATTTCTCCTCACTTGGATCCATGTTCCTCCAATACTTTCAACTACCAGTCCGATATGATGAGGGAGTGGAGATCCTTTTATCCTGCCGTCAAAATACAACTACCCACATCACAGATCATATCCATGAGTGGCAACGTCGACGTATCCTGTGTAAGATCCAATTGGATGATAGGATCTTCCTAGACTGGTTCTTAAAAACCTTTGTCCCACCCATAGCCAAGGACAAAACCTCCAAGCAATCCCAATATGAGGAGGAGGCCATCTTAAAGGCTCAATAGTTTGACTTAATCTACACCTAGTATGTGTAGTTATATGCTATCATACCAGATGCTCCCCATGCTGACACCTTCCATCATGATACACTGAGGGCATCCCACACCGCAGATGGAGTCATCGACTCTATCACACAACACCCTCGGTTCTATGCGGCACCCCCTATGATGTCACCATACCCAACCCAATTATATCCATGATTACTCACAGATGATGGGGTCAGTTTGGAGCCACCCCCTCTTATGCACCTCCCGCTCCAACTCATCACGCCCATGGAATGAATTTTTTGGCACAGTCATATTCAGGCCCAGTGATTGGATTTGTAACCCATCTAGCTCCTTTGATATAGTATGCACCACCTATGCAACCCTCTCCGGCTCTAACTCTGTACCCTCCAGTTTCCATAGGACAGGTTTATGCTTAGCAAAACCTTCCTAACCAACCCGCCCCCAACAACCAACAATGGCAGGGAAAGAGGAATATAGGAAGGAACCGAGGCAATAATCCGCCACAAGGAGGTGATCAACAGAATAACCTTCCCACCAACAATGACGCTAACCTACTGGCGAAAAACCCTCAGCATACCGATCGACTAAGAAAAAAACCACAGTTAAGGACCAAACATCCGTGTGCTATATGCAATACCTACGGTCATTACACCCATCTGTTCCCACACATTTCTCACGTGCGACAACTTATCCAGAATAACGCTCAACATGACACCAATGCAGTGACCCAAACTCATCCAAACACAACACCACCAGGTCCTCCACCTATGGTGCTCCAAAACCCCCTACCACACCAAGGAGTGGTTGAAACCCAACCCTTAGCCACACCTTCTCTCGCAGCTCCCCCTGTGTCCCCACCTGCAGATGCTGGAGTCCACCACCTCATGATGGTGTCGTCCGAAGTAAACATCCAGAATCAATGTAACCAGTATGGCTCCACCACATAAACTGCTGACCCATCAACAACATCTACCTCTAACAATTCATATATGCCCATCCACTTACCATGAACCTCCACCGATGAGGCGGCCAGAGTTCGACGATTTCCTATATGTCGTATCACCACTAATGATACTGCTTGAGCTGCTCTCAACTATAGCATAGTTAACGACTTGGCCCAATCACCTATAGCCATGTCCGCTTTGGAATTACTCAAAACTTTCCCATCACAGCGTAAAGCATTATTATCTGCACTAGTTGTCTTTGATCCCTCTGATTCCAGGTTAATCACTTTTGGTTTGGATCAAGGAGAACCCAGGATGCCGCCCACCATCACCTTCCAAGTCCCGATCTCAATTCGAAACTTGATTGTACATCGATGCATCATTGATGAAGGGGCATCCACATGTGTGATGTTGACCTTTGTTTGGAAGAAACTGAGGTGCCCCACCCTTCAACCATCCACTACCGCCCTCCGCTCCTACGATGGCCGCTCGACTAAGGCCCAATGAATTCTTACAAATGCCCCTATTGAGTTAGTCGGTAAGATGGTTTTGGTTGACATTCAGGTTATTAATGCCCGACTGGATTACAACCTCCTCCTAGGACATAGTTACATGTTTTCCATGAGAGCCGTGGAATCCACTGTCTTTCTACTCCTGATGTTTCGTCATGATGAAAAGATCGTGACAGTCGACCAGTTCACTTGCTATGATCCGAAAGGGCCAACCACACCGGAACACGTCATTCCTACCATTGATACTGCCATTGAAAACATGTCCATTCCTTACTTATCTGATGTTGGACTAGGATTATTTTCCAACACCCCTATGACGGACACCTTCCTCTACTTACCACCTCCCCCTATGCTGGTTGACATAGCAGATTTGTGCACTATCACATCCAGTACCATCCCGACCACATTGCATCATCAGTCACAACCCCAATCATTGTCACTTGGGAATTATTGGGGATTTCTCTCGATCCACACGATTCCCTTCCCGTTCCCACCATCTGGCATCATTAACAAGCATGTCATGGCTACTCTTAATTGACCTATTTTCACGTAGGGGATTCCTGTGTGGTACCTCGATCCACCCACCTCACCCACGATACCCCAGGTTGTGTTGACTCCCATCCAACCTATTGATATGGAGTCACGCCCTCCTCCAGGTTCATTGAAAATGTCTTCTGTTCCCAAACCCGCACCTCCTCTTCCAAAATAGGATGGGGGCAAGGCCACCAAAGTAACAGCCGAGCCTCCTTCGGCTCCACCTTGTGCTTTGTGTGATATCCACGACCATGCGACACAAAATTGTCAAGAATTACCTATCCTTCACACACACATGGACGCTATGGATAAATCCGATGGTACTCCAGTAGTCATCATCCCAGATCCGCCAAAAGTCAAGAACAAGTCATTGAGAACCAACCATCCTTTGCGCAGTTTGCGGCTTGGCCTTTAATCTCACCATTTCCCAAACTTTTTTGAGCATCTGTCAGTCCTTCGTGACCTTTGGAAACACTCTCGTGTGTCCGAAATCACCATCATCAAGGAAATATACCCTCTAACTTCATCCTCGAACACATCCACCCCCATATACATGATCTTCAGTGCCGCTATCCCACCTGTCTCCTTAGACTTAGGGGATCTCTCCGATCTATCCACACGTTGTTTCAGCAATGACAAGGAGATCCTTGAAGCTATTTCAACTCCTGAATACCCTTGGAATGATATGCACCATCTCTCAGTCTTTAATCTCAATGAAACTATTTCGTCATCAGATCAGTACTCAATTGAAGCCAAAGACTTTATCCACGACAAAGTCGACTGGTTCAAGAACCCCATTCCGGCACTTGAATCCTTCAAAGAGGGAAACATGGCCAACATTTCTCCCACCATTAAGGTTAACATATCAACTGACCATGAGAAAGTTGAAGACATTACACTCGGAGCATATTGCTTCCCTGAAGAAGTTGCTTCCTACAAAGTGCTTTTTCAGGAGTTCCATAATATTTTTGCTTGGTCCTATACCGAGATGCCTGGGATGGATCCATCGATTGTCGAACATCGTATTGACACATGGCTTGATGTGGCACTTGTTTTCCAAAAACAAAGACCCATCCACCCGTCAAAGGCTCCTGCAGTCAAAGCCAAGATCGAGAAACTGCGTAAAGCAAACTTCATATACCCCATCGCATTTATCACTTGGGTTTCTAATCTTGTTCCCATAAAAAAACAAGGCACCATTCACGTCTGTATTGAATTTTGTGATTTGAACTTGGCATGTACCAAGGACAATTTCCCCACTCTGTTCATTGACTAGATCACTGACACCTGTGCCAGACATGAAGTATTTTCTTTCATGGATGGTTTTTTCGGTTTAGCCAAATTCAGATCCAAAAAGAAGACCAATACAAGACTACTTTCACAACCCCTTGGGACACATTTGCGTATAGGTCCTTGAGTCCATACATATGTACACCTCAATATCTAGCATAGCATCAGTTGTGAAGATATTACATTCAATAAGAATGCTATTGTTCCTGTGTATCAGCTCTTCAGCTTAGCATTGTATTCAGCCTCTCATTGAGGCCACCATTATGTAACATCAGTTGTATGTGTATTGATCGACTACCATATTTTTGAGCCTTGATCCCATTATTTATTCTTCTGACATTTTTACGAGCCTGGGGATGCCCACCTCGTACATAAAAATGTCACACATTATGTATCTCATCCATTTTTGGGAACAATTAATAAAAAACCAAAATCCACAGTGGTTCAAACGAGGAAGCGCCACTTCTCTATAGGTCTCTCCAGTCTCTCCACTATCCCCATGATCTTATGATATCCGTCAGCCATACGATGCAATTCTGCCCTCACACATCAAGGGGCAATCTGTTAACACAAAAAATTACTCACCTAGCTCTGCATGGTCTAAACCACATACATACATCATTTTTCTACCATATTTCCCTTACTTTTGACCTTCACAATTGTATTTCCAGTCCAAAGCATTATTATTTACTGTAGTTTACCCTCATTCTCTCCCCAAAAGGGCTAAAACCCCTAAAAAGGGATAAAAACCCTAGAAAGGGTGCAAAAACCCTAAATAGGGTTCCAAAACCCTAAAAGAGAGAAAAGGTAAAAAAAACCTAGAAACATATTATAAAATACAGTGTGAAAGTCTCTCCCAAAAGATTCCTATGCCTTTTTTCCATTATTTTATTTCATGAGTACGATGAGGCACCTTTTGCTCTCAAAGTATTCACACCCCATTTTTGCCATCATTCTATTTCCCTATCATTCCCACTTAGTACATTGAGACATTCTCCGTACCTAGCTAGAGAACTGTCCTGTGGAGAGGCAGACCATTTCCGAGACGGGCACGGTGGCCCATTTTCACAAGAAAATGGTATAAATTTCATGTAATTTCTTTTATTTAGTTTAGCCATATATGTTTATTTGTTTTTTTTACTGATCTCGTTTATTGTTGAAGCTTTTGTTTCATGAACTCTATCTTACTGTCCCATTGACATAAGGCTGGTGCTTATGCACATAACATGGGCAAAAACCTCGTTACAGAACTGATGAAATTTTCTTTCATTGTAAGGTTAATTGATCTATTCCAATAAGAAGAGACAATTTGTTCCATTGGATCAAGTACAAAATAATACCTTTGCCTGTTTTGTGCTTTAGCTTCATATCTCACTTTTATTTGGCATATTAGGAGGGGTAAAAATTTGAAGAAAGCATAGGATAGGGTATAAGATATAATTTTGATTGAAGGTGTATGCTTAGGTGACCCTTACTTGGAAATAATTTTGCAAGAAACCCAAAGTCTTGTGGGGATTTTCCATTCTCTTTTGTAGGTATTCCAAACAAGTAAATCAAATAAAGGTCCAAGGGGAAGTGCTCCAAAAATATATTTTACCAAAGGATAGAAGGCCCTAACCATATACTCCGTTTCTACAACCAAAAACCATAAAAATTTCAATTTCCCTTTTTTAAGGGTGAAAACTAAAACTAAAAACTCTACAAATATTTTAGCATTTTTTCCAACTCAAGACAAGGTGATTTTCCCTTGATTTCTCATATATTAGGCTTGATAATTCTTAGTGTTATTTATGTTTTGTTTCATTTGTGTTTATTGCAGAAAAAACAATCCTAGTTGATCTTGATATTCATATTTTCCTAAATGGTTTTATGCTAGACAAATAACTAAAAATTATGGGTTACTAATTTGAGTTTTTATTGTTCATTTCAGTTGTCTAAATTGTATAATTCTTCATTTTTACTAATTTTGGAAAATATAATAGCAAACAATCTGTATTTCCGTAAAGCTTCCAGGCCATCTAGCTTCTAAAAATGTCAGTTTTAAGTGCTCTAATTTTCTGAAATTAATTTATGGGTAAATCTTAAAACTTCGGAAGTTTTCTGGCTCATTTTACTATTGTAAACACCTTGGGAAAACGAGCTAATAATTCTAGAATGTTTTTGAGTTTGCTACTATATTTTGTAATAATAAGTGACTCATAAAACCAAGCTAACTTCAAGTGTTTTACTTGGTAAATCTTGGTTTACTATCCCACATTTATTCAAGTACATTGGCTAAGTAACTTCATTTTTAAATTTTGGAAATTTTAACTTGGTTGATGATTTAATATGGTATGATAAATATGGAATAACTATTGGCTAAGTGTATTGTTTAGAACTCTATAATTTCAATTGAGCATTTTACTTCTCTTGTCTTATCGTTCCATTGCACAAAATGTATTTGTTATCCTTATCTTATGGACCATGGATGTATTGAGAAATGACATTTTGATGATTTAACTTGTAGTATTTGGCACATTAGCTAATAAGATATAAGTATCACACTTGGAGAAGTGATCTTCACCATCTCAATTAGTATGAAAATCTCACAATTAATTAACTTTGAGAGACTCCTTTTTTCAATTATTTTCTCTCAAGGGAGGACTCACTCAAGGGCCAAATTTCATAAGGGCCAGTGTGGTTAAAAGCAGTCAATCTTAGCTAAGCAAAGTCAACCATGGTTTCATAATCTCAACCATGATTAACTAAAGTCAATCAAAATCAACCATGGTTATACAATGTTCACACATTCTTAAACCATGTTCAAACATAGCTAACCATGGTTAAATAAATTTTATTATGAAAATCTTAGTCAGCCATTATCATTCATGGTAGATGACATTCAAATATGGTCTAACATAATTGAACATTTATTACCCTGGTCAACAAAGTAACCATAGTCAACAATGGTAAGAAGAGTCAACTTTACGTAAATAATTCGAACCATACACAACAAAGGATAACTATCATTTAACACCATATTTTAACCAAGGTCAATCTTGGTCAAGCATGGTGAACCTTATCTAAAGAAAGAAACCATTGTTTACTAATGTCAACCAAGGTTAACTAAAATAATCCATAGTCACCCATGGCTACCTATATTCAAACTTAATCAACTATGTCCAAACATATTTAACCATGATTAACTAAAGTAATACTTAGTCACCCATGGTTCATTAAAATCAAACATGGTAAAAAAATAGTCACCCATGGTTAACTATGTTCAAACTTAGTCAACTATGTTCAAACATAGTTAATCATGATTAACTAAAGTCAAATATTAAACCCAAAGTCAACCATGGTCAATGATATTCAAACATGGTCCTACACAATCAAACATGCACAACCATGGTCAACTAAATAATCCATAGTCAACAATGATAAATCATAGTCAATGTTACCTAAACAAATTGAAACATGCACAACCAAGGATAACTATCATATAACACCATTTCTTAACCGTGGTTAATGTTGGTTAAGCATGGTGAACCTTAGATAATTAAAGTCAACCATCATTTACTAGTGTTAAACATGGTTAACTAAAGTGTCAGCCATAGTCACCAATGGTTCACTAAAATAAACCATGGTAAAATAGTAGTCACCCATGTTTAACTATGTTCAAACTTAGTCAACCACGTCGAAACATAATTAACCATCATTTAGTTTTTTGCAGGCTAAAGACATTTTTTATGTAGTATGGAAACCTTCATGAGTTTTATGGTACTCAACGTATGTTTCAGACCCTTGTAGCTGAGTCCATCATCAGGAATGTGATAAATTAATGGATAAAGAGGGACTAAAGACGAATAAATAGATTCAAACTACCACACATTACCCTAGCTAAGGTCATCTCTATGAATACTGAACCATATATTGAGTTGAAAACAATGGAAGTTATGGATCTTTGGTCATTATTATTTTTTAGGCCATGAATAAGTGGCTTCCAGGAATCACTCAAAATTAACCCATCATCCCGGTTGAAACTTTTAGGATGTTTTTCAATCTCTATCGCTTCCTAGATAATCTCCTATTGCAATTCTCTTCCATTGCAACCACTTTTGCATCTTCCACACATATATGGTGGTTTGACATTTGAGAGTGTTCAACCACAACTGAGTTTTTTACTGTACAATATATGATGGATGAAAAGTGACATTGATAATGTTATCATTTTGATGGTTATAAAATATATTAAAGAATTTAACATAATAACATCGTAACCATAAGAAAAGGATCACTGAAAGAAAGACAAGCACAAACACACAAAAGAACACAAAGATTTATCCTAGGAAACCCTCATGGGGGATAAAAACCAACAAAACTTGATCGATATAGAAATCAACCAAGTACAGTGTAAGACCCCAAGAACAAAATAAAATCTCCCCTTCCATAGTAAAATCTCTCTCTCTCTCTCTCTCTCTCTCTCTCTCTCTCTCTCTCGTGCATGCACTCACACAATTCTTGAGTGTCAGGTGTGTCTAAATGAGGGAGGTGCCTCACCTATTTATATTCATTAGGTGAGTGACTCAATTACCTAACTAGGTCGGCCATGTTCTCTAACTGGGGCCGACCTACCTAAGAAGACTCAAAATAACATTTATAAAATAGTTTTGTGGGTACTATTGCCTCGACTTACATTGGAGGTTTTACCTCATGAATTTTACATGACCAATTACATCAAGGACATCTTAAAATGGAGGAATGACATCTTTGAAGGAGGAATACAATAAAAGGACAGTATAATATCTTCCGAATTTACATTTCTTTCAACACTTACTCTTAATAAGGAAGGTATTCTACATCATCAAGAACAACCACACCAACAACCATACAACTGAATGGTGAATCTTAATAAAAACATAATAAGAATCATCTTCATCACATAACATCATCATTATATTTGAACATCATCATCATGGAGTATCATCATCATGGAACATCATCACGGATCATCATCATCATCGTCATCATTAGAATGTGATTACTAAAACACCATCATCATCTTCAACATTCATACGTGAATACTGGGACATCATCATCATATGTAGCATCATCAATATGTGAATACTGGAACATCATAATCTTTCACAACATCATCAGTATGTGAATCCTGGGATAACATCATCAGTATGTGAAATGTTGGAACAAACACATCATCATTAACATAGAATGCTAGAGCAACATCATCATCAACAAAAAGTGTTGTGACCACAACCACATCAAACATCATCAACACAAGGTGTTGGGACCGCAATCACATCAACGTCATGAACACAAAGTGTTGGGACCACAACCACATATAAACATCATCAGTACAAAGTTCTGGATCCACTATCACATCATCAACACAAAGTTTTGGAACCACTACTACATCATCAACACATAGTGTTGGAATCACAACCACATCATCAACACAGAGTCAGGGATGATTTTAAGGAACCATACTTATTTAAAAGTGTATGAATCTTACCAATTCTTAAAACGCCAATTATAAAATGTTTGGCGATATATTTCAAAAAATATTTTAATTTTCAAGGATTTTATATCATTTATATAATAATTTGGCAATTTTTAGGGTGAAAAAAGTTTACCCCATCAAAAGTGGGCAATACAGGGCTTCAAAAATGCAAAATGACGAATCTTTTTTTGGAGAAAACCCCCTGAAAATAGCCCATGGGATAAATTTCACCCCTAAAATTATCCCTGCACAGAGTGCTGGAACCACTACCACATTATCAACACAAAGCGCTGGAATTGCTACCACATCATCAACACAAAGTGCTGGAATCATATGAAGTAGCATCATGGTGGGAACTATGGTAGACCCAACTAGCCTTGTATGGATTACTAATCCCTTTTCGCTAAACAAGCCTATCCAGACATACCGATCTACCTGGAGACCAAACAATCATTTTCTGACTTACTTTCGACAATCCTAGCCAGACATACTAATCTCCCTAGGATCAACCAAGAATTGCCAGTACTGATATACCAATCCCAATGGGATCAACTATGCCTTATCATGCTGACATACCAATCCTAGGTTGAGGTGCCACACGGCTGCAACAGGCACCACCACGGCTGCAACAGGCACCACCACCACATCCACATCGTCACTCCCTCTTTCGAGGAAGGTCCTTACAGACTACACCAAGCTTATCTCGAAAGTATTTAAACTTTAAATGAGATAGAGACTCAATAAACACATCAACACCTTGTTCTTCATCATTCTTCTCTTGCACATCCACAACTTCATCGTACATTCTCAACTGCATCATTATTCTCTTGTAGATTCACAACTTCATCATACATTCGCAACTACATCATTCTTCTCTTGTAGGTGATTGCATGCGATCCTTCCTACAAATCAAATACAATTTCACGGTTAGAAACATTTCAGAATCTTCAAAACATATTCATAATGACAAATTATTATGCATAAAGATATGTCATACAATCATGCAACTATTTCAGCTAATACACCATTCATCCATATCCCGTATACATACGGTAACTTTCTAGATGCCATCCATCTCTATTAGGACATTATTAATAGCATGCACTAATACCAACATGTCAGCAAAGACGTTTCATTCTAGATAAGTAGCAATGGAATGTTGTACAACACCATAAGACACTTACCCATCACAGTAAACTATTCATCCATGCAAACAATCTAACATACATAATACACTTTCTAAACCTAGGAACATATATACGTACACAACTGAACAACTAGATATATAGGAAATGCCAATTAAAATAATTATCTTTGTTTGTTTGGTAGACTCCCTCTTGATATCTGTCTCCTTGCATGAATTATTGGAGTCTCTAATAACACACTCTAATTCATCGTCTGATTATGAGGACCCGAGCCTATCTTTCTCATGATCATAAATAATGAGCAAGTCTTTTACACCATAGATCACATGGAATTATGTATTGATGTTAAATCTACATGTCCTACAAATGTATCCCTTCTTATCCAATGTTGAAATGGATAAGAGCATGCTATTCATCTTCATCGGTAGAATTCTTCTGGATCAAAGTACATATTCCTCGTCACTTGAGGACTCCTCCCCTACTCTCTTCTCAACTGGTTCTTCATGAAGGAAGATTCTGTATTCGATGTTGTCATATAATAGTTCCATTGACTTTAGTAGGTTCAGAGTCTTCTTCATGCTCTTCATGCAAATCTAGTTGTCATAATACACACAAGTTGTCATCCAACAATCCTACAAGTAGATTCCAAAAAAACATTGCCTCACAACTTGCTAAACAAGTTGCAATATACTCTTCCTTAGTACTCAGTGCTACGTTCATCTGCTTCTTAACCAAGAAATCATGCCATACTGAAGTAGCAACTTGAAATTACCTTCCTATTTATAGCATTACTACCCCATTGAGAGTCACTCATATCCTTGCTAGTCTATCCTCTGATACCTTTCATATCTGAGGCCATACTCAATTGTATCCTTCAAGTACCTCACCACGTGCTTTGCCACAACCATGTGAACACATCTTAGCTCCGTCATGTATAGGATCAAAGTATTCACCGCAAAGCAAATATTCGACCTTGTGTTCGTCAAGTACATCAACATACCAATCTTCTTCCTGTAGACTATGGCATCAACTGTCTTTGAAGTAGGATAGCAACTTCAAGTTAGATTCCATTGGTGTAGATATATACCAACATCTCTAATCTCTTTAGGATATAGACCACACATTTTCCTTGGCTAAGGAAAATCTCCTTTGGATTCTTCTTTTTTGTCGTAAAAATATGACATTTTATTCATCTTTCTTCCCATTTGTCACATTTATTCCTATTTTATCCTTCCATAAAACCATTAATTTCCACCACTTTCATAATACATATGGGTTTATATTACTATTTTCCAAATTGTTTTTTTCAGTATTTTTAAGAGAGTTCTTGATTAAATATTAGAAATTAATATATTTTTCATATATATCTCAAAGATTTGTGTGAGCTTTGTAATGTAGGGATATTTGAAGCTTTCTACCAAGGAGTATTCAAAATATTCTTGAATGTTTTCTCCATCTTTTCAAGATTTAAAGGAGATAATCCAAGCTAATTTTAAGGAGAGGATTATGGAAATATGGAGAGAATATCTCATCCAATATTTGTTGGAGGATTTGAAGGGATAAGTTGAGAGAAAAGTGGATATGTTGGAGAATTTGAAGGGATAAGTTGAGAGAAAAGTGGATTGTAATTATGAGTTATTTATCTTGTTATTCAAACATTCATGTATAAATAAGAGGGTTGTCTCCTCATTTAAGTAGAGTCCTCTCTAGTGATGTGGAAATAGAGAAATAGTTTGTCTTTTAAGAGTTAGTCATGGAGTGGATTTTTAGTATTATGTAATGGAGATGATGCTTTTATTGAAAATCATTTTACTCTCTCTCATGTTAATTTGGATTTCTTTCTTATGAATTGTTAATATAGATTTTCTATGAGCTCACATCTATTTGTCATTTGTTTTTTATTACATGCTTACATGCTTTCATAGATTAATTTGTTCATCTTCTTGTTATCTTAATTAAATTTACTTTCAATACGATTTCATGTGCTTTTGTAAACCGATTTACTTTCATGCTTTCTGGAATTTACTTTATGCCATTTTTGTAATTTCCTAGATTTGGATTCAACGACAGTAGTATAATTGTTTCTTTTAAAGCATTAACATAATATATATGTACTCCAATCCTGCATCTATTTTGCATACACCTCTAAGTTTACGAACTCCTGGATTGATAATTTATGTCAAAATTAGTATCCTATATTTCACTCAACATTTTTGGCGCCGTTGTCGAGGAAGTTCTAAAAGGGGATCAGAGTTAGATAGGTAGATAGGTTGTTTTTATATATTACAGAACAAGAGGGGGGGGAGGGGGGAGGGACGGACGCGATAAGACACGAGGATGACTTCATTACATAATTTCCATGGTGTAACAACTAGACGCATCCACTTTAGTGGGTCACCCCAAATCCTTGTTGTTCCCTTTGCATGCAAATAAGTTTCCTATTCACAAGGGTGTTTATTTTTCTGAAAAGTGTTTACTTTTCCTGCAAGAGTGTTCTTTCATTTTCTCCAAATGCAAGTTTGTTTTTAAGCAAGTTTCCCTTTTTCATTTACATTTTTGTAGTGTAAAGTTTGGATTGTGAATTAGTATCTGCTTTCTTACTAGTTTACTTTTGATTTTGTACCTGTTCATCTTTGGTTTTGTACAGTTTTTGTACTTGTTTTTCATTTTTTTAGCATTTGATTTGATTTCCGTAAAATTATTTTACAATGAGCAAGTCTAGATCAGCTCACTTGTACCTGTTCATCTTTGGTTTTGTACAGTTTTTGCACTTGTCATGTACTTGTTTTTCATTTTTTTAGCATTTGATTTGATTTCTGTAAAATGATTTTATGATGAGCAAGTCTAGATCAGCTCACTCAAATCCTAGTAAAAGCAAAGATCTCCTCTTCTCAAGAAGAGTAGATCTTGATAGCAGCCAAATATGTAATCAATCATCCTAACACAAACAAAGAAGCCTATTGGCATTTGAAGAATCATGCATAATAGATGAGGAACACCTATTCGAACATGAGCTTGAAGGGGATGAAGAAGGGATCTTGGGTGATCAAAATGATGAAGAATATCATGCAAACGAAAGCTGCATCGAACAATTTTTTCAAGTAAGTACTAGGTTAGATCAGTTTTGTTTTTGTTTTTACTTTGTTAAATCACTTCTGCAACAATTGATTTCACATCTTTTTATACATGATAGAATTCATTTCGCAAAATCAATGTGAATCTTGGTTTACTTTTGTTACATAGGTGGTTACATTGGCAATTTCATTATACTTAAATAATTGTAAATTTTTAGTTAAATTAAAGTAGATAGGTTTTCATTACAAATAAAGATGCATGATTTCAAAATCAGAAATATGATGATGTAAAAAAAATGTTTGAATTTCTATTTTAAATTTTCATTTGCCAAGAAATAAATAAATATTTCATTTGAATTTGTCTTTAATGAATAAAATTTTTCAATTACACAATTAAAAGAAAAAAATATTCAATTAATCTTTTTTCAAAATTTAATTTTTGAAAAATATTTTAGATGAATTTTCTAGTTTTTTGGGAAGGAAACAAACTAAATTTATTTGTATTTAAATTTATATTGCATAGGATTAAAAAAAAAGACATACACACACATACACAAAAACCCAAAAAAACCCCTAGTTGCGTGCATATATATTTTTCGATTTGCATGCTTAAACCGACACAGTCATTTTCCACGCCAAAACCTGCAAACATAAAATAAAAAAATACATTAAAAAATAAAAATACAAAACACATAAAGAAATTACCTATGCGGCCCCACTTTTGAAGAAGAAGCTTCAGTGCACTATCGGAGATTCAATGTAATGAATGTTCCACAATGAGTTGGATAGAAACCAGTAGGAGAGTGAGACTAGCCATACTACTTATTCTGACTCTTCAGATTGATTGAGTGATTTATATTCTAATGCTTTACAAACTGTTTGTTGCACAACTTCTGTTGGTAGCAGCATAGCCTTTGACTTAATTTATCTTTCGTCATAGGATTCTATACTTTGCATTTTTTATGCATAACGTGATCCCTGTCAGACCGGTTCTTTAGGGAGGTTTTCACTACCTGAATCTTTATGATCTGATTCATATCAATGAAAAATGCAATAGAATGAGGGAAATCCCATATAATCCGACCTGCTTTACGTCTAGGTTTGTTTTGGAAACTGAAAATATCAAGTGTGATTGCAGGAAACTGAATAGACATCCATTCAGGAGGTTATTTTGCTAGGAGTTTAGAATTTCATGTTCTCCTGTGCTGGGGAAAAACGATGCCAAATGTCCTCGTCATGGAAAGATAAATTGTCGATTGTCAAAACTAAACTTCAGTAGTGCGTGCTGAAACAAGAATATGATCAATTTGTGTTTAAATAATTTGCATTTGGGATTGGCAAAGATAGATCTTTGAACCCTTCACTTCCTGGAATGGATATCATCTAATCCATCCCAGCTTTTGATCGTAAGGTGAGTAAATTCCCCTTTCAGGTTTAATATAGCTTTGAAATACATCCACACATGTCGACTATGCCCACAGGTCGATACTACCACCAAAGGTATTGAAGCTGATATTTCCCTTTATTCAACGTAGTCTCAGTGGCATTGTTATATGTATTATGATCAGTAGTCAACGAGGTAGAGCTAGTGTCCTACTTTTGCTAATTCCCTTTCAATTGTTTTTTTTTTTTTACTAAAACAGTTATAGTCCTTTGAAATTTATCTTCTGGCTAAATAGCTGCCGGGAGCTTTACATACAGGATTTCTGATCCAAAAAGTGCTTAATATCCAGATTTATTGGCATAGATATAGTGACTGTGCCCTTACAAAAGTTCTGGAGTAGTCTAAACATACTTAGAAATTTAGATGAGCGTAAACAAGGAGATAGCAGCTAATGATGCAGAGATAAAACTTAGCAGATTCAACCTTCTGGTTATGGTGTTTTGCCATGCTCCTTGATCAAAGCATCTACTTTTTTTTCTAGCTCAGTCAGCCTGTTCCCAATTCCTCCTAAAGCTTCAGCTAGATCTTTCATGCTGGTCAATTTGTCTTCAAAGATCTCTTCCCTTAGCTCCTTGAGTTCTTGATTCATTGCTTCCCATCGAGTGGTTCCCGTTTTTTGCATTCTTAACTGTTTGGATTCCATCTTTTGGACTGATGTCTTTAGATCGTCCAAGCTCGATTGAATTTGAAGAAGTCGTGCCTCTATGGAAGATGATGAGCTTGCTGCCATTTTTGATCAAATTCACTCCTTCAGCTTTCCTACGCGTGCTTTGAAGATAGCCTGGCGATTTCAACACATGAGAGAGTAGAGTGCGTTTAGCGCTGGGAGAGATCGGCCTGATATAGATCCAGATCTTCATTAGCTTCCAAATCTTTAGCTGATACCCATGGATTTCCATAGATCTGTGGTACTCTGCTCGAATTTCTCTGGAGGATGGTCATTGGAGGCGAATTTCCAAGCTCACGGTACCTTTTCTTGGAGAGCGAGGGTCATGAGACTTGCTTAGATTGCACATGGGCGTACTTTGACAAGTTGTCTGTAGGCCGGCGAGCGAATCTTGCCTTAATGACAGTACTCTGGTCGATTTCACGTTTTGGATGGATCTAGTTATCAACACAACAGTTCCACTAAGGGATGGGCTCATTTTTTTCAATTCCATTTAGCTTCAAAACTCCTTTGTTCAGGTCGACTCCGTTGTTTGCTTCCTGATCTGCGATATGATTGATATTTCGGAGTACATGATAGAATTTTACTTCTTCAAACGTTTTCATTTGGTTTATTATTTTCCAGTGGTAGTGGGCCAGTTCCATACTGTTGGGGGCCTTTTTCATGATGAGAGCCTAAATAATAATTCTGGAGTCTCCAATTATAGCCAGCTTTTTAATGGATAGCCTTCTTGCTTGCTTCAGTCCTTGCCAAATGGCGAGGATTTCAGCGGTGTTATTGGTTCTTTGGCCCAGCCCCCAAGAGAAGTTTATGACAATTTTCCCGGAATAGTCTCGCAGGACTCCTCCACTTCCTGCCGGCCCAAGATTCCCTTTCGAGGCCCTGTCCACCCCTTCCAATTGTTATACATAAATGTATGATTCAGAGAGTCAGCCCCTCTTTTGATACTGCTTTTGATACCGATCCTTAGTATCCGCAGCTTACTGAGCCTCTCTTTGATCATATCAGGTATGCGAAGCAGAAAGGGTGTCTCGTGGCGCTGGAGTTTATGTAGACAGGGGGAGTGTTTCGAGCATTTTTCTCACCACAGGTCAAGAAAAATTTGAGTGTTTATATGTAGAGTGAGTTTTTCTCTAAACTGATGCTACCTTTGCTTGCTCTGTTCGTAATTCTCAATATGAAATAGATGCTTTCTATGCCTTTCCCTTTTCTCTGGTATCTGTCTCCTATGCCTCTGCAGGTGATGCCTCCTCTCCTACAAATCTGGTGGCAGATAATATGATCCATTGGAAAGTGATAATTATGGGACCTCTTGACAATCCATATGCTGGACCGTGTATGTTTCTAGTGACAATTCATTTTCCTCTGGATTATCCATTCAATCCACCTAAGGTTTCTTTCAAGATAAACGTTTATCATCCAAATATTAATAGCAATGACAATATTTTCCTTGATATATTAAAGGAATAGTGGATTCCTACATTGACCATCTCTAAGTTTTTGCTTTCAATTTGTTCCATGTTGACTGATCTAGACATAAATGATCTTGCAACCAAATCCTGCTCACATGTACAAACCAACATATCTGTACATGAAATTGCTATTTTCTCATGCTTGCAGGTGTTTCCTTCTTTGTAGCATTGGGATTTTTGCTTTATGGTGGCCGAATGATTCCTCATGCTTCAACGTTTCCAATTGAATCGAAGACGTTGACCTTGAGTGGATCTCATGGTTTAGTACAGCTACAAGGACCAAGGTTATAAATCCATTTGCACAAGGTTCAAATTTGTAAATGGTTATTTATTTTAATAAAAATTCATTGAGACCATGATACATGTCGATGTTGAGTGCACTTAAAATATTGGATTGTTTCACCAATAAAGTAATTGTAATTTGGCATAAAACTAAGCCCTCTACAACCATAACAATCACAAAATTTATAAATTTACGGCCTTTAAGGATTGAAATTTTGTATAAGGATTATATAATAGGATTATGTTTACAGTCTTGTTTTAATAGATTAACATAATTTATTTTTAGTTTTTTAAGATAGTTTTTAGATAATTTATTTTTAGTTTTTAGATAGTATAGTGAAGGTATATTATTTTCTAATCTTTAATCATGCAATTCCTTGAATGCTAGAAATAAATAAATTTGGAAAAATCCTTCATCATGATTGCATTCTCTTTCTCCTTTTAATAAACATAATACATCTTTAGTTTGTAGGGACTATTCATTACCATTTTACATATTCATCATCTCATCTACCATTAACTAACATGTCTTTCCCAAACTATGCTTTGGTGCAATTTGAAAAACATTGCTATATATATTGGCATGATTCATAATATGAAGAAAATGATTTCTAATGTAAATTGATGGTTCATCATTTCTAATGCATGTATTCTTTTAAATTTTATGTATTGCAGCAAAAATACAAGTAAATGAACGAATGTTGTTAACACAAGAACCAACATTTGTTATATTTATGGTTGTCACACAAGAACCAACCATAAGAAAAACCGTTGCCACTCATGCATTTCAAATCATGGAATGATTTATTGTTACATACTATCATCATGTAAATCCCTATCTACAAAGCCAAATTTTTTAAATAGAATCATTGCATAATTGCATGAGCACATGCAACAAGTTAAGTTTGGGGCAATGTTTGGTCGCAAAAAATCGACAATTTTTTCATCTTTCATATACCATTTGTCACATTTATTCCTATTTTATCCTTCCATAAAACCATTAATTTCCACCACTTTCATAATACATGAGAATTCTTGATTAAATATTATAAATTAATATATATTTTCATATATATCTCAAAGATTTGTGTGAGCTTTGTAATGTAGGGATATTTGAAGCTTTCAACCAAGGAGTATTCAAAAGTTTTCCAAATGTTTTCTCCATCTTTTCAATATTCTAAGGAGATAATCCAAGATAATTTCAAGGATTTGTTGGAGGATTTGAAGGGATAAGTTGAGAGAAAAGTGGATATGTTGGAGAATTTGAAGGGATAAGTTGAGAGAAAAGCGGATTGTAATTATGAGTTGTTTGTCTTGTTATTCAAAGCATTCATGTATAAATAAGAGGGTTCTCTCCTCATTTGAGTAGAGGCCTCTTTAGTGGTGTGGAAGTAGAGAAATAGTTTATGTATTTTAAGAGTTATTCATGGAGTGGTTTTTTATTATTATGTAATGGAAATGATGCTTTAATGCAAATCCTTAAATTATTCTCTCTCATGTTAATTTGGATTTCTTTCTTATGAATGGTTAATATAGATTTTCTATGAGCTCACATCTATTTTTCATTTGTCTTTTATTACATGCTTACATGCTTTCATAGATTAGTGTGTTCATCTTCTTGTTATCTTGATTAAATTTACTTTCAATACGATTTCGTGTGCTTTCGTAAACCGATTTACTTTCACGCTTTCTGGAATTTACTTTATGCCATTTTTGTTATTTCCTAGATTTGGATTGAATGACAGTAGTATAATTGTTTCTTTTAAAGCATTAACATAAGTTAGATGTACTCTAATCCTGCATATATTTTGCGTACATATCTAAGTTTACGAACTCTTGGATTGATAATTTATGTCGAACTTATTATCATATATTTCACTCAACATCTGCCACACCTCTAATCCCATGAATCATGTCAAGATTCTTGAACTCTGAGATCTATGGTAGTCACTCGTTCTGAAGTGGAGCACCATCCTCCCTCTACATCTTGAACTCTCTACATAGGGACATTGGAGTGACATGTAGCCTCCTTTGCTACTTATGTTTTGTGTATCCATCTATGTTATCTCTCAAGGTCACTGGATATCAAGATCGTCCATCTCAAACTTTGTTGCAAGTTTCTCTTTCACCCATCTAAGAGCTTCTCTTCCTTTGTAGGCTTCTATCTTCAACCTTGTAGTAAAATTTGGGATCTCAATCACTCTAGTTTATCCTCAAGCTCCTCATGTAACTGCATGTGCTATCCCATGGGTTCCTTCTGATCTCGTACAAATCCTTCCGCGCATAGGTGGTTCTCTGTAGAGAGTCCCAAATCTTGGAGGTTGCTCGATCTGGTCTTCTACTTCGATTACACCAATTGTCTACTATAATATCCACCATCTAAGAGGCATGTCTATCCCTTAGAGTAATTTCTCGCCATAATCGAATCCCTCCTTATGAGAGAAACGAAGAACCTTTCTTTGTATCTCTCGATACTTCCATCTGTTGTATGCTTGATCTAGTACATCTACTTGGAAGACATTACAAACTTCCCTTCAGGTCTCAAAATCATATCCAAACATCATTCTACATGATCCACTGGTACTTCTTGATCATATCATCCTTCAATTCTTTCTTATTGGGACATTCTTTCGCAAAGTGTCCTTTCTCATCACAACTGAAACATCTGATCTGTGAGAGGCCCTTCTTCTGAAGTCCTTTAATTCTTGCGAGAATGTTCTTCCTTCTTGTTCTTTATTTTCTTGGCATGAGTTATTAGGGCTTGATTTTCATATTCATCCATCTCTTCTTCTTTTGGTATCAATCGAGCTTCTTCTTACATGCATTCCTTCGTAGGTGAGATTTCTTCTAGAAAAAATCCCTTGAATGAAATATTCCCATGAACTTGGGAGACCATTCAAGGTCGTAATCTCCGCTTCTTCTTCTTCTTTGACATTGTCTTCGATGGCTTCTAGTTGCTCCTTGATCTGAGAGATCCTTGTGAAGTAAGATTGAATGCAGCTTTCTAACATTTGCATCTTCACATCCTTGAGTTGAGCTCTCAAGGTCATATCCCTGTTGATGTTCATTTCTGTGTACAATCTAGTATTGCATTGAACATCTTCATATGAGTCTTCAAGGGTGATACATGTGATATCAAATGGAGACAGAAATAACCTTCTTGGCTTTGACTAGGTCCTTCTTGTGCTTTGCTTCGTCTTCATCTCCCTTTGGATTTGCAGCTTCTTCTTTGACATAGTTTTCCAAGTCATGCTTCTTCATGTATGAGAAACACTCTATACTTCCATGCTAGGAAGTTCTCAGCTCCTTCAATCTTGTACTCAAGCTTGGTATTGTTTATCATCATGATAAAAATGAGAACCTCAAATGGAAATAGAGAGGATAGAACTTACTAATGAGATTGCTTCAACTTGATGCTTGCTTGAAATATTTTTTGTAATACTGCTTCTGGTGGAGGTTTTATGTCATGAATTTTACATGACCAATTACATCAAGGACATAAAAAACAATCTCAAAAGTCAAACCACCATATATGTGTGGAAAATGCAAAAGTAATTTAAATGGAAGATAATAACAATAGGTGACGTATCTAGAAAGCAGTAGAGATTGGATAAAATTCTCAAGATTTGAGCCAAGATGATGGTTAATTCTAAGTGATTCCTAAAAACCACTTATATTCATGACCTAAAAAATAAAAATGACCAAATATCCATAGTTTCCCTTGCTATCAACTTAATATATGGTAAATTCTTCATAGAGTCGGCCTTCACTAGGGTAATCCGTGGTAGTTTCATCTATTTATTGTTATTTATTCCCTCTTTATCCATCGATTTATCACATTCCTGATGATGGACTCGACTACAAGGGTATGAAACGTACGTCGAGTACCATAAAACTCACGTAGGTTTCCATACTACTCCAAAAAATAATTAACCCTGTTTAACTAAAGTCAACTATTAAGAGTCAACCATAGTCATACCATGGATAATTACATTCAAATGTGGTCTCACATAATCAAACATGCACATAAATGGTCCATGAAATAATCCACAATCAACAATGGTTAGTCAACCATGGTGAAACATTTCCATTGTTACCTAAATAAACTGAAACATACACAACCAAGTTTCAATAAATTAAACCATGGTTAACCAAAGTCAAATAATAGTCAACCATTGTGCATTAAAGTTAACAATGCACAAACAATAGTCAACCATGACTTGCTATGGTCAAACTTGGTCAACCATCATTTAACACCCTTTATCAACCATGGTTAACGATAGTCAAACATGGTCAACGTTAGTAATAGTCAACCATGGTGACCTAAAGCCAACTATGGTTTGTTGAAATATCCAATAGTCAAATAATAGATATGCATGGATAACTATGGTTATTCTTAGTAGAACATGTTCAAACATAGTCAACCATGGTTGACCAAGATTACTACCAAATCAAACCGCAATATTATTTATTCATTTAGGTAATCTTATTTGATATAAACAAAATTAGCATATAATATTAATAGGGGTTGAGTTAAATTAATGTTGATTTTTCCCAATTTTATGATTGTTATTAAGATACTAATCCTTTGGTTCCTTGGGGGTTCCATAAAGTTAAGGGTAATCCCCACCAAGAAAAAGGGATCAAGTGCTAAGCAATGGATTCAATAAACAAATGGCGACAATACCCAAAATAATCATACCAATTTGGCACCCATGGTAATAATCAAACTCTTATTTTTTTTATGTTATTTATATTTATATTGAAGTACCCAAACCCATATCTAAGGTAACTAATGTGATCCATTTGAATCAGATAATAAATGGTTGTTGGTGGTTAAATTGCTGAAAAAAAATCTATGAAAAACAATCCATATCAAATATCTTATTCAATATGTTTGATAGTTCTCAACCTTGACTTGTAATTATGTGGGGTCCTTTCTTGTGTATGATAATTTTTTTGTTTGAATAGAATGTTATTATAGAGATATTTATCAAATCATGGATTATTTATTATAGAGAAGTTGAAGGGAATTCAACGTTGGTTTTACTCTTTGGATAAATTTAGCAAAATCGATCTCTGGTCCTAGACTGCCAAAGGAGAGATGTCAAAGTTGATGTGAATGTAACAGTATACTGTTTTTAATGTTTGTCTCATTAATAAAATTTGGCTTTCACTGCAACAAATTTGACTTATTATTTTATTTTACCTAGAAGTGAGATGGAAAGGATAATAATTAGAATGAAAAGTATATTTAAATTGAACTAAGGGAAAGAATCAATGGTTTGGTGAAAGTTGTTGCGTGTTAATAAATAACAGCCCCATAAAAGCTTTGTTACCAATCAAATATTTTGATCCAAACGGTATGAACCATAGTTATCCTTGTGAATTTTATCAAGGGACATAAATACTATCATTCACTAGTAAGTAATTTATGGAATCAAAACAAGAGTAACCTCTAATTTAGCATCCTCACGTACCCATATTGATTCTAAAACTGAAACATGAGTGCCTACTATCCTTACACTTGGGGGATTAATAAAATAGCAGCAGTCACTATACCTATGTACATTTTATCAAGGGACATAAATACTATCATTCACTAGTAAGTAATTTATGGAATCAAAACAAGAGTAACCTCTAATTTAGCATCCTCACGTACCGATACTGATTCTAAAACTGAAACATGAGTGCCTACTATCCTTACACTTGGGGGATTAATAAAATAGCAGTAATCACTATAGTTATCCACTTTTATGTGTTCACGTTATATTAAATTTTGCTCTAAATAGTTAGTGGTATCAAATAAAAGTATAATCTATTGGTGTTTGTGCAGGTTTTGCATGAGGTGAGGATTTAGAAAGTTGGGACTTGAACTAACAAATCATGGTGAAGATCTTCTTCACTACGGCTGATGAGACCTTCTAATTTTTTTTGGGCTTGATGTATTGTTTAATAAATTGTTTTTTTTCTTTTCATTTTTAATAAATTGTTCAAAATTTAAGATTATTGTATATATGGTTCTCACTGTGTCGAAAAAACTTTCATTTTTTGTTATATGGAGAATATTTAATATACAAATTAGATTCATGGTAGGAATACACACACATGTTCTCTATTTCCACTTTTACTTTGTAATGTATATCTTTATGCTTTGTGTCATGAATTGTACATGAAAACCATGCTCATGCAACAAATCTAATCCTTGCTTTTCTTTTGAGACAAGCTTGTAATTGTTTTAAGGAATATCAATCTTCCTTCTCGAACAAAGAAGTGTAGTACAAAATGACCAAAGTTCTTATAGCTATTTTAAAGAATATCACAATATGTCGTGGCAACTCTTAACTTTTGGAACCCTCCTTTGCTTTACATTGATTTAATAGATTTAAATTATCAAACACCTTGAACTCAATACCATTTTTCCTTGTGCATGACCTAGTACCTTCATAGTCTAATATGGAAACTCTAACTAACCACTGAAAACAAAATCCAACATCCTTTACTTTGCATTGATTTAATAACATATTGATCTAAGTAATCAAATATCTTGAACTCAATACCATCTTTTCTTGTGCCTAAAGTGGCATTAGTGTCTTCATAGTCCAATATGAAAACTCTAGAAAAAAATCCAACCTCCTCAATATCTAGTATAAAAAAGCTAGAGAATACCTAGTATCTAGTATAAAATAGCTAGAGAAAAAGAGTGTAAAGCTTTTATCACAAAGTGATAATAAATAGGTAAAAAACATTAAGTGAGCTTTGCGAAAAGTAGATTGGACGGTGTACTTTTATTTACAATATATATCACTTCACCTTAAAATAATTTTTATTTATATGGAGTAAAATGTTAAAAAATATGAAATTATTGTTTTTTAGTAGTTAAAGATATATATTAATTATTTTATTTGGATATTCTATAGATCATGCAATGTTTGACTCTTAGTTTAAGTTATTGTATTAGAGATACAACATGGTTTTAAACTTTAATACATTATTGTGGGAAGTCAATTTTTCTCAGTTAACGTTATTCATTGTTTTCTACTATTAATAATAGACTATTGTTCATTGTTTTCTACTATTAACAATAGACTATTGGATCTCATAGTTAGTCATAGTGTGCCACCATTTTTTCATGAGATCAACTATTTTACAACGTCCTATAAGGATTGGTTAATTAACTTGGTTAATAGCCTTGATTAACTTGTTGTTTATCATTAATTTTAATCAATGGGGAATCAACCAAAGTATTTGTAGTTTCTTTATATCTTTGAAATATGCATTATTAGCTTGGATAAAATGAATATTTGACTTATTTTTCATTAAAGTATTTTTGGATATAAATATGTTTCATCTTCTTGATTTATTGCCACATATGAAAAAAAAAACATGTTTTTTTCTCTTTTAATAGATCGAACACACAAAAAAAATCCTGAATTTATCAAATGCATTTACATTCTTGGTTTACTCTTTTCATTCTATAGCTTAGATTTTCTTGTTACACCAAATAAATAACAACGTAGTGGGGGACATTGCCACCTTGTGGCTATTGTTTATTTATGATTATTAATATTAATTTATAAATAAAAATATTAAGAATATTAAAATCTTTATATAATTTATGCATTTATGTTTATGATAATTAATATAATATTAAGAATAATTTTAATATTTAGATGTTATTGAGTAGCTAATATGAATATATAAGATATTTATTTGGTTTTACATGTTACTTTGAAATAAAGTAATTTAATATTATGTTTAATTTAAATTTATATATTATGTTATTAAAATTAAATGTTTATACCATAAATATGATATATTTTGTATATTTGTTTATACTATTCTTTATTTATAATTATTAATATTAATTTATAATATAATTTACAAGTAAAAAATATTAAGAATATTAATATTTATGATACTTTAATATAGATAATGCATATTATGTATTAACAGTGATACATTTAAGAACATTTAAATGTGAACATTTGAACAATTCAAATATTTATATTTAGAAATTTAAATTTAGATTCAAACATTTCATACCGTTAAACATTTAGATTTAGAATTGAAATATTTAAACATTTAAATTTAGACTTAAATTTAAACATTTAAACTTTTAGATTTATATTTAAAGTTTTTAAACATTATTTAGAGCATTTAAAATATTTAGATTTATTATGTTAATAAGTGTTTATATTTTAGAATTTTGGGGTTGAATATTATTTATGTTTTTCCTAAATTGAAGGAGGATGAAACAAGTGTATTGTTGAAATTGATTCTATGGAGCTAGTTCAAAATTTAGAATAAACAATTTCAAAAATAGCTTAGTTTACATGCGATAAGTGTAGTTCATGGTATTTAAAAAAAAAAATTTATAATTCACTTAGAATTCTCACTTCGAATAATATTAGTTCTTCAATCATAAATAACACTAAAAATAAAACAAGGGATTAAAAAAGTTGTTAGATTAAAAAACGGTAATACAAAAAATATTAAATGAACACTTCCTTGAACTCCGATGTTAATATTACAAAAACTAAAATTAAAATGTACTATTAATCTTTACTTGAACTCCAATCATTGTAAAAGTAAATCATTATAATATTACAAAACCGAGCAATTACACAAATTGTTAGATTAAAGTTTAGTTTAGTTTTACTACTATTTGAACATACAAATGCTTTAAATATGTTCAAATAATTCATATACTCTTCTTGTTCTTCACAATATAAACAAATTTATTTTACATTAAAAATGAATTAAAAAACATACTAACATTTCCTTCACATAAGAAACCTTTATGACTATACTAATATATCAAAACCATTTCTTAAAATGAACAAAAAATACGCCTTACGTTGTGAAATGTGACATAAAATTAGTAACATCTCCTCTTCATAAAGGTCATAAAATTGCAATGAACCCAACTTTCAGAATGTGACATTTTTTCAAGTCCACCTCCCAATGTCGCGATGTGGAATAACCATTAAGGTACTTATTAACCTGGCATGACTCTTCATGAATATCATAACACATCATGACCATATTATTCTTAATGTAAAAAAACTACATAACACGTAATTGATACTACTCTTTGGACATACAAGTACTTTCAATAATTCAATTCAATTACCTATAACAATTCAAGTATCTTTTTTGTTCTTGGAAAAATATAGACATTGATTTTCCATGTGACATTTTTAGTAAAATTCAATTAAAAATTAGTATCTCCTTCTCATAATGTGATTGAATTTTCTCCACTATGTTTCACCATGGTTGAAGATACTACTCCTTCTACTAAAGTTAGAATGTGACATTTTTACAAGTGTTCCTTATAATGTCACAATGTGACATAACCATTCATGTATTTATTAACTTTACATAAAGCTTTATTAATATCTTAATACATCATGAGCATTTATAAGTGCCGAAAATAACATAACACATAAACGAAACTAGCATTTATGCATATCAGTACCTTGAATTATAAAATACTTCATACTAATATTGACCATATTTTTACTAATTTCTAACATGAAATTATTATGAACGCATATACTATTCTTCTAAATAATACGTTATAATGTGACATAACATGTGGACTATGTTTCACATCGTAGTGTGACGTAACTTGTCAACTATGTTACATAACCTCTCACATTACAATGTGGCATAACATGTCACGCCACATTGTAACCTACCACATCCCAATGTGGCATAACATGTCACGTCACATTGTACCGAAACCTGCCACATCACAATGTGGACTCATTAGAGGAAATTTCAACTCAAAATGTGCATCTTAAAAAAATTTAATAAAATAATAGTTAAAATAATAAAATAATATTTATTAATTTTGGAGGAAGAAAAGAAAAAACTACTTTTTTGTTCATATTTTCGACATATATCCCTATGTGTTTACTCAAATTTCGATCGGGAGAGCTCGTTGGATGCGGAATTAAATTCCGCATCCAACGAGTACCCACTTGGCATACTTTTGATGGACCCCGCTACCCCAAAAACAAGAAATACCTGAAAAATGTGATGATGAAATCATCATCACATTTTTCAGGTATTTCTTGTTTTTGGGGTAGCGGGGTCCGTCAAAAGTATGCCGAGTGGGTAATCGATGGATGCGGAATTTAATTATGCATCCAACGAGCTCTCTCGATCGAAATTTGAGTAAACACATAGGGATATATGTCGAAAATACAAACAAAAAAATAGTTTTTTATGATACCTATCCCAAATTTATATTAAAAAGGTGTTTAAGACCTATACGGTATTTCAAATTTAAAGAAATTTCATTCGCTAACACATGATGACATGGAATTTGAATTAGAGTTAAAAGGCCCATTTTGAGTTGAAATTTCCTCTATTGAAATTATTGATTATATGATGTCACAATGTGGCATACTTGTTACATCACATGTGACATAACCTATCAAATATTTTTCACATAGTCGTAATGTGAAAAAAATTATCGACCATAAATAATACATCATAATAGTACATAACATGTTAACCATGGATTGAGGGTACTACTCCTACTACATAACCTCTCATGTCGCACTGTGACATCATAATGTGATATAACCTGTCATGTCACATTGTAAAAAAAAATTACCATGTCGCAATGTGACATCATAATGTGAAATGGCATCTTGATTATGTGATGTTGCAATGTGACATATCTATCACATCACAATGTGACATGACATGTCCAATATTTTTCATGTTGCAATGTGACAAAACTTGTAGACCATAACTAATACATCACAATTTGAAATAACTAGTGAACCATGGCCTAAGGGTACTAAACCTTCTACATAACCTCTCACATCACAATGTGACATCATGTTGTGGCATAACCTATCACATAATTGTGACAAAACCTACCATGTCACAATGCGAAATAACCTGTCGATTGTGTGATTTCACAATGTGACAAAACCTGTGAACCATAACTTACATCACAATGTGACATAACATATCAACCATGGACCAAGGGTACTACTCCTACTAAATTTTATTACTTCATACTAATATTGACCCTATTCAATTACTTCGTACTAATAAATTGTTTCATACAAATATTGACCGTATTTTTACTCATTTAATAGGATCTCATTGGTTTTTGAAGGAAATAAATTGGATACCTACATAAGTGGAAAGGTTCCAGTTCTAGAGGGAGATGAGGCTAAAAGCCTTACATAAGAAGAACTTGGTCAAGGCCAAGAAGATCATTGCTGATTCAATCAAGGATCACCTTATACCACAAGTGTCTTCCCTAAAGACACCTAAAGAGATGTTTGATTCCTTGACTAAGCAATTTGAAGGGAAGAACATAAATCAGAAGATGACTTTAAGAAACCAGTTGAATAATGTGAAGATCCAGAATGTAGAGACCATATAGTCATACTTTACAAGGGTATCTCAAATCAAAGAACAACTTGAAGCAGTATAAGAAGAAGTGGAGAATGCAAAAGTTGTGATAACCACCTTGAATGACTTCCTAGGATCATGGGATTCATCCATTCAAGGAATGCATGCCAAAAGGAAGTGATTACTTTCAACAGACTCTGGGAAGAGCACACACAAGAAGAAGCTCGACTCATAATAAGATAAAAGAAGATGGGAGCAACTGAAGATCAAGATTTCACGATTCAAAGAAGATACCTCAAGCGATGAGGAATATGAAGAACTCAATTCTTGAAGAACCTCTCTTCCATATCAAGCATTTAGATAAGAAATGATGACGTTATGAATGAAGAAGATGATGAAGTTGAAACAAGGAGTCTACCCTCGAAACAAATAAAGATAAGTATTCAATTGTCATTTCATGATACTATTTTGTTATGCATTTGTTTATATTTAGTTGATGTATTATGCATGATAGAATGTTTGCATTAATGACAATATACTACTAATATGCATGTGATGTGTAAGTAGCTCATGGTGCTATACAACTCTCCATTGCTAATTATCTAGAATGAAACCTCTTTGCTGACATATTGGATTAATGCACAATCTCAATGATGTCTTGGTAAAGATGGAAGGCATCTAGAAAATTTTCCATGAGATATGGATGAATGTTGTATTGGCTAAAATAGTTGCATGATTATATCTTTATGCATCAAAATTTTCCATTGTGAATATGCCTTATGAAATGTTTCTAACCATACAAATGCATTTGACTTGTAGGAAAGATCGTGTACAATCACCTACAAGAAAATAAGGATGAGACTTGTTTCGAAGAACAAGTGATGACAGTTCAAGAAAGAATCCAAGATGAAGAATAATATGACGTTACTTTCAAAGAAAGAAAGAGGACTCAAAGACACTCCAGTTATGTGACACTGTTGAGTGACATCATTGATGCAGAGCCTTCTAGCTATGAAGAAGTAGCCAAGAAGAAAGGGAAGGAGAATGGATGTAGTATCAAGACCTGAAGGGAAGTCTGTAATGTCTTCCATATGGATATACACGATCCATCATGTAGTAGATGGCAACGTCGTGGGATACAAGGTAAGATTCGTAGCATGATGATTCTCATGGAAAGAAAGCATAGACTATGAAGAGACATTTGCAGCCATTAGAATTTAAGACACATGGTAGGAAGAATCATGTGTGCAAATGAAAGAAGGCCTTGTATGAGCTCAGAAGACACCCATGGGATAACACACACATGAGTAGCTTGAAGATCACCTAGAGTGATGAAGATCTTAACCTTTTCTACAAGGTTCAAGATGAAATCCTATTGAGGATGACGAGCTCAGAGATGGGTGTGAGAAGAACTTTTTGAAAATGGCTCAAGATAGAGGATCTTGGTATCCAGTGACCCTATGTGGATACATAGAATATTAGTAGCAGAGGAAGCTACTTGTCCCTCCAATACAGAATGTTTCAATGCATAGAGCATGCAAGACAAAGGAAGTATGATGCTCCGCTTCAGAGGGAGTGACTGTAGAAGATCTTGAGGTTCAACATGGTATGATAGGATGGAAAACTTACTGATGGATCTAGGATTTACTGAGAGTAAAAAAAATTTCAACCTTTGCTTCAAGGTTGAAGGCAAAAGACCAGTGATGCTCTTGTTATATGTCGATGACTTGTTCCTGACAGAAAAGAGGAACTCATTAAAGTTGTAAGAAGGAGACTTGCTGCCGAGTTCAAGATGAAGGACTTGGATATGATGCACTACTTTCTAGGCATGTAGGTGTGGTAGAAAGAATGCGGATATAATATCCCTCGGACAAGGGAAGTATGTAGTATATATCTTGAAGAGGTTCAAGATGATGGACTGTAAGGCCATGACCACACTTATGGCATCGAACATGAAGCTATTGAGTGTTGCTTCGTCAGAGTCAGTTGATGCCAAGATGTATCACTAGATGATTTGTTCCTTGATGTACCTGACGGATACGAGACCGGATATTTTCTTTGTTGTGAACACATCGAGACATGTTCACTCGATTGCTGCAGGCATATTTTGAGGTACCTCAAGGGTACATTTGACTATGGTCCCAAGTATGAAGTGAATCAGAAGACTAACCTAGAGTTTTATGTGGATTCAGATTGGGCAGGAAGTGCCATCGATAAAAAGAGCACTTCGGGGTGCTGCTTCAGTATGGGATCACATGTGATCTCTTGGTTTAGTAGGAAGCAATCCCGTGTGGCACTAAGTACAGCTGAAGCAAAGTATGTTGCAGCTTTTTTGGCTAGCTCTGAGGTAGTGTGGCTTAGGAAGCTACTATACGATTTGTCTAATCTCCACTTGGATGCTACTTACATATATTGCGACAGCTAGAGTTGTGTGAAGTTGTTAGAAAACCTAGTGTTCCATGACAAGTCGAATCATACCGAGATCAAATATCACTATATCAGGGATATGGGGTAGAGAGGAGCAGTGAAGCTCTAGTATGTTGCGATGAACAAGTAGATAGTTGATGTGTTCACCAAAACATTAGCTAAAGTGAAGTTTGATTACTTCAGGGAGAAGCTTGGTGTTCTCCAGATCGAGGTTCCCTCCAAGAGGAAGTGATGAGTCCGCGTGCCTTTCTAACATGGTTTTTGGATGTGTTCCTCCCATGGTCAGATGTAAGTGCAGACCCATTCTAATGTGACTGCGAGATGTGTTCCCACATGATCAGATGTAAGTGCAAATCCATTCTGATGTGATTGCGGGATGTGGTTCCACATGATCAGATGTAAGTGCAGAGCCTTTCTTACATAGTTGTTGGATGTGTTCCTCCCATGGTAAGATATAAGTGCTGAGCCTTTCTAACATGGTTGTTGGATGTGTTCCTCCCATGGTCAGATGTGAGTGCCGGGAATTTCTAACATGGTTGTTGGATGTGTTCCTCCCATGGTCAGATATAAGTGTAGAGCCTTTCTTACATGGTTGTTGGATGTGTTCCTCCCATGGTAAGATATAAGTGTTGAGCCTTTCTTACATGGTCATTGGATGTGTTACTCCCATGTAAGATATAAGTGTTGAGCCTTTTTGACATGGTTGTTGGATGTGTTCCTCCCATGGTCAGATGTGAGTGTTGGGCCTTTCTGACATGGTTGTTGGATGTGTTCCTCCCATGGTCAGATGTGAGTGCTGGGCGGGCCTTTCTGACATGGTTGTTGGATGTGTTCCTCCCATGGTCAGATATAAGTACTAAAGAAGATGAAGACCTACACGGAGGCTAGGCCTACAACCAACATGAAAAATGGTTGGCTCTGTAGAACTTCCTATGACGAGAAGAATTGAGAGATAGCACCAGTTGATCGAGATAGCGGTATCAGTATGATGATGAACCAATGATGATCCAGCTTTGATTACAATCCAGTGATGATCCAGCTTTGATGATGATCCAGTGATGATCCAACTTTGATGATGATCCAGTGATGATCTAGATTTGAAGATGATCCAGCTTCGATGATGATCCAATGATGATCCAATGTTGATGATGATCCGGACTTGATCCATAGAAGAAGGCTTGTGCTGATGAATTGTGTCAAGAGAATACCTTCCTAGTTAAGAGGGAGTGTTGATGTATTTGTAACTTCAGAATGCATTCACTTGTATATCTTATGTATTGTACCCCGATGTTCCTATGGGGAAGTATCATTAATGTAATTGAGTCGTATCATACCCCGATGTTCCTATCGGGAGAACCAGTAATGTAAACAAGTCATGTAAATTCATAGAGGGTAACCCTGCTTATTGATCAAGGGTTAAAGTTCCCGCAATTGTGGGTCACTAGGGTTGTTGGAATATCCTAGAGAAGTCGACCTTGGTGAGTTAATGTAAGTCAGATCATTAATACCCTAGTTGTGGTTACTCGAGCCTACATAACAGAGTCAAATATTAAGTGAACAAAAGAATATAAGTAGAGAGTGATCCTCTCTATTTATTACACACACTCACTCAACTAGGGTGCATGAGTGAGAGAGGAAGTGCTCACACAAGTGAGAGAGAGATTATCTGTTGGAGATCCTCTTTTCTGTCTTTGGGTTTTAATGCTGCCATTGGTGCTCATTATATCTCTGAGGAAGTTGCGGGGTTTTCTCCTTTATGGTTTCCCTGAGGAAAATTCTTTGTGTCTCTTGTCTCTTGTGATTATTGTTGTGCATGTTATTCTCTCAGATAAGATCCTAGATAATATTGCTTAAATGATAAAAATCTAACAACCAGTCTTAATGATGGTCAAACAAACTTTGTATAAATGAAATGAAAAGCCATCCAGGCATGGAGCTTTATCGGATTCCATATCCCACAAAACATTGTTGATTTCCTCCTCAGAAAAGGGCTTCATTAGACTTACATTATTCCCCTCACTAATAAGAGAAGGCATATGAGAAAGAAAATTACAAGTGAACTCCTCATTTCCAATGCCATCCTCTGTGTAAATATTCTGAAAGCAAATATTAACAGCTTCTTTAACTTGAGCAAAACCTTTAGAAATAGTCCCATCCGCTGAGGTGATTTCTGAAATATGATTTCGAGAGAGACGAGCTCTGTACTGGGGGTGGAAGAAAGTTGTATTACGATCTCCAGAATTTAAACATAGACTTCGAGGCTTAAGCCTCCAATTTTATTCTTCATCTGTGAAGGATTGAAAGGAGAAAAATTGAGTTTCTTTCTCCTTCTCCAAATCTTGTATAGTTATGTCACTGCTCTCCTACTCTAGTTGTAAATATACTAATTGTTGCACAACCACTTTTCTCAAAGTAGCGGGAGAATGCGACGGAGATCTAACCCACTCTTTCAAGGCTAATTTGGTTGCTTTTAATTACTTCTCCGAAGTATTATGATGTATATGGTTTGTTAGTAATAAAATTTATTGATCCTTCCCTCCCTATGGTTTTTTCCCATATTGGGTTTTCCACGTAAATTTCGGTGTTCAATTTTTTGTTAGTAATAAAAGTTATTGATCCTTCCCTCCCTGTGGTTTTTTCCCATATTGGGTTTTCCACGTAAATTTCGATGCTCAATTTTTATCTGTTCTTTATGTCCAAATAATTTAGATTTTATACATATTTAGAATTTTATTTGATGTGAAAATTAATTATTAGATCTAGATCGAAATTGGTTCTATTATTTTACATATGTTATAGATTTGTTATGTAGATATATTATATTATAAGAAATTTGGAAATTGTTATTGGTTGTTGTTTTTCTAACGGTGTTATCAGAGCCACATCCTTTTTTGTTGGATATTTGGTGTGTGTAGGGCTAATCTATGGGCGGTTGTGATGGAATCGACCATACGCATTGAAAAACTTACTGAGGTAAATTTTACCATATGGATATGTAATATGGAAGAGATTCTCACCATGAAAGATCCACAGTTACCAATTTAGGGAAAGTCAAAGAAACCTTCATCCATGATTGATGAATATTGGGAGAAGTTAGATCGAAAGACAATTTCCACTATTCGACAATATTTAGAAGACACTGTATTTTTTCATGTCTCACAAGAAAAGTCAACCGAATCTTTATGGAAAAAGATTCATGATTTACATGAACACGATACAAGAACTAATAAATTATTTTTAATGAAAAGGTTTTTAATTTAAAAATGAAGGAAGGAAGTTTAATAGAGAAACATTTAAATGAGCTACACACAGTGTTGAACCAAATTACTTCATTAAAAATTATATTTGACCATGAGATCCAAGCCCTTGTACTCTTGATCTCCATGCCTAATAGTTGGAAGAACTTGGTGGTCACCATAAGTCATGCAGAACCAAAAGGTAAATTATGTTTTGAATATGTTTCTAATAGTTTATTAAAGGAAGAAATGCATAGGAAATATATCGGAGAGGTAATTCCAAATATGGAGGCATTAACCCTTAGTGATCGGTGAGTGATTGTGGAACGAAACCATATCAAGACAAATTAAGGAGATCAATTTCAAGAGCTAGGTCAAAATATAGGCGTCGAAGAATAACTTGCTATCATTGTGGAAAACGAGGCCATTTAAAAAAATATTGCAAAATATTATAAGGGGAACAAAACAAGCAAAAGGAAACCAACAACAACAAAAATGAAGAAATTACTTCCGTTGCACCAGAAGGTGAGGTATTAATTACTATTTCTTATGAAGATACATGTTTTTATACTTCAATTCATGATAGTGTTTGGATTTTAGATTCAGGTGCCTTCTACCATGCTAACCCCAAGTAAAGTTAATTTTATTTCTTGTAAATCGAGTAATATGAGTAAAGTTTGCTTGGGTAATAAAATCCTTTGTAACATTGAAGGAGCAGCACACATTTTAATAAAAACAAAAGATAGTTGTAGTTTATGCTTAAACAAGTTAGGCATGTAACAAATCTTCGAATGAATCTAATTTCCATTGGGAATCTAGATGATGAATGCTTCCACATAGTGTTTGGCAATGAAAGCTAGAAAATTGTAAAGGGTTCACTCAATGCAACAAAGGGGCAGCAAAGTGGTACTCTCTACACATTAAAATAAAATGTGGAGAGATCATATATTGTTGGTGTTGCAAAGGAAGAGTCTACAACAAACTTATGGAATAAAAGGCTTTGATACATGGCTGAAAGAGGATTAAAAATCCTTGCTAAGCAAAATATTCTATTGAAAATAAAAGGTATATAAATTAAATTTTGTGAGCAATGTATCATTGGAAAACATAAAAGAGTATCTTTTATTCGGGATGGCCGTAAAAGGGCTACAAAAATATTATATTTGATACATTTTGATGCTTGTAGTCCAATTAATGTAAAATCATTAGGAGGGGCTGCTTATTTTGTCACTTTTATTGACGATGCTTCAAAAAAGGTGTGGGATTTCCCTATTAAGAGTTAAGATCAAGTTTTTGAAACTTTTCAGAATTTTCATATGGTTGTATAAAAAGAAACTAACGGATTATTGAGATGTATTAGAATAGGTAATGGTGGTGAATTTTGCTCCAATGCCTTTGAAGAATATTTTAGTAAACATGGTATAAAGCATGAAAAAAATGTTCCTTGTAGCCTGCATCAAAATGGAACAGCTGAGAGAATGAATCAGACAATAATGGAGAAGGTGAGAAGTATGCTTTTTTATTCTGGTTTTCATAAATATTTTTGGGTAGAGGTTGTTTGTACTGCTTGCTACTTAATAAATTACTCCCCCACAACTACATTGGATGGTGGCATTCCTGAAAAGGTATGGACTAGTAAGGATTTATGTTATAATCACTTGAGAATTTTTGGTTGTGAAGCATATGTGCATATTCCTAAGGAACAAAGTTCCAAGTTGGATGAAAAGTCATTTAAATGCATTTTCTTAGGATATGGTGATAATGAGTTAGGTTACTAGTTATGGGATCTTGTAAAAAGGAAACTTATTAGAAGCAGGGATGCCATTTTTAATGAATATCAAATGTTTAAAAGTGTTGAAAAAGGCGTGGAGGTGCATATATTTGTTGAAATTCGAGATCAACAAGAAAATCAACCACCATTACAAGAAGATCCTATTGAAAATAATGATCCTACATTGCAACAAAATGAAAATGGTCAACAACAAGAATACCATCAAGATCAACAAAATCGATAGCCATTGGGAGAAATATCGCCTCAAAATTTACCAATTCGAAAGTCTACTAGGTCACATAAACATTCACAAAGATACCTCCCCTCAGAATATATCTTATTGACCGATGAAGGTGAACCTACTTGTTTTCAGGAAGCATGTGAAGGAGATAATAAGATCAAATGGAAAAATGATATGCAAGAAGAGATTAAATCCCTATATGACAATAAGACATAGGATTTGGTTGAATGATCGAAAGGAAGAAATGTTTTAAAGAACAAGTGGGTGTACAGAATAAAATATGAAGGAATGAAAAATAACCAAAGGTACAAAGCAAGACTAGTTGTGAAAGGATTTGGGAAAGAACAAGGTATTGATTTTACACAAATTTTCTCCCCAGTTGTTAAAATGTCATCAATAAGAGTTATTATTGATCTTGTTGGTTCTTTAGATTTGGAATGTGAATAGTTAGATTCAAATTCTGCTTTCCTTCATGGTGATTTGGAGAAGGAAATCTATATGGAGAAACAAGAAGGTTTCAAAGTAAAAGGTAAAAATAATCTAGTCTACAAGTTGAAGAAGAGTTTGTATGGGCTACAACAAGCTCCACATCAATGGTATAAGAAATTTGACTCTTTTATGCTTGATCACGGTTTTAAAAGGCTAAATGTAGATAATTGTGTATACATTAAAAGAGATCAAAATGGAAATTTCATTGTCTTATTACTATATGTTGATGACATGTTTATTGTTGGTTTGAAGATAAAAATATGATTAACAGGTTGAAGAAGGATTTGAATAGCCAGTTTGCAATGAAGGATTTGGGTCTAGAACAACAAATATTGGGCATAAATATTATGCGTGAAAAAAAGAACAAAGGTTGTGGTTATCACAACAAAAATACATTGAGAAATTTTTTGACAAGTTTAATGTGAAGGATTCCAAGCCGGTTGGTACACCCCTTGTTGCCCACTTCAAGCTAAGTACTGACTTACACCCTCATGATGACAAGGAGAAGGAATAAATGAGAACGACTCTCTATGCTTTAATGGGTGGCAACTTGATGTATGCCAAGGTATGTACATGGCCAAATATTGCACATTTAGTGGGATTTGTGAGCATATTCCTTTTCAATCTAGGAAAACAACATTGGGAAGCAGTAAAGTGGATTTTAAGGTATCTTAAGGGAACTATTCATCATTGTTTATATTTTGGTGATAATATTATGTTTGAAGGTTTTACAAATGCAAATATGGCAGGCGATGTGGATAATAGAAAGTCCACCACTAGTTACTTATACACTTTTGCAGGTGCAGTAATGTCTTGGGTGTCTAAGCTACAAAAAGTAGTGGCTCTCCACAATAGAGGAAAAATATTTGGTTGCAACTATTAGAATATGTAATGATGACTTATGTGGTATATTGATAAAAGATCATTTAAAGGCATAAAATAACTCTAATATTATAAAATAGAGTTATCCCACATGCATCATTGTAATTGTATCCTTTGTAACCATTCTCTATATAAAGAGGTGGAAATCCATTTATCCCACATGTGTTATGGGATGTATTATAATCCAAATCTTTTGGTATATAAGAGAGGTGAAGGAGACCCTTTTGTGTATGTGTTGATTGTAGTTCATCACACATCACATGTTATGTATGTCATTTATACACACATGATTGGGTGATGGAGCTAGATGTGATGCATATGTGAGGATTCCATGTAATATTGGAGATCTATTTTTAGAATAATGGAAGATGCAACCCTTCTTGTGGATGTAACCCATATTGGGTGAACCACACATATCGGTGTTCTCTTGTTGTTCTCTTTTCTCCAATTTTATTTCATGCTTTATGTTGCTTGGTAGATAGAATGATAGACTAGTAATGCTTTCCATATTTTATATTGTGTTACAATATTATTTCATATGTTCACAATATTCTAACATGGTATCAGAGCAGGTTGTTATACTCTACCTTCTTTGGTAATTTATTTATTTATTTTTATTTTCAAGCAACATATGTTCATGATTTTACTTGGGCTTTTCATTTTTTTGTGGTTTTGTGACCCGATATATAATACCCATGTGGTATTTTTTTTAGATATGGGATTTATTCTACATATTTGAATTTTTCTTTCAAACCTTAACCCTTGTGGAGAAGTGTTTAATTTAAAATGGGGAGATGACTTTCAGATCATTTTTTTATACTTTATATGTATATTTTTAAGAAATAAATTGCAATATCTAAGTTTCTCTCGCAAAAATACTCAATTTAAAAAAAATATTGTCCGATTTCATGTTTGAAAAGTGAAGATATCACTGATTTAAAATTAATTATTTTTGAGAAATTTTTCATACCGACGAAAATATTACAGAGATAATATCTTTTGATTGATTTCCTAGATTAATGTTTTGCTTATGTGAATGCATGCAGAATGGCTTTTCCAGTTCCAAAACCAGGTTTAAAAATTCTAGGAAACATTAACCAAGTTATGGTCATTTAAAATTTTTCATTTTTTCTGCTTTCGGTTTTCTGCTGCAAGTGACAGATTCGTCGTTTAGCAGATGTTGGGATTCAATTTTGGTGAGAAACTTTAGTATTTATTCATCTCTTATCTTGAAATTCTTTTCATGAGCTTCTTGATCTCTTTGGATTAGGGTTTTTGTTCTTATTCATCATGTTTACAGATGTTTTCTTATTCTTGTTTATGTCTATAACCTTCTTTGTGTGGAAGATGTTTTGACATTTTCAGGAGCATGGATCTCTAGTATGGTAATGGTGACATCAAGAAATAGACCTATGCTTAGGAATTACTTGTTTAATGATTATATTTTCATATCTATAAGTTATTTCATTGTTTTATTTGAATTTTTTTTACTCAATATTCTAACATGGTCTCACTCTTTTAATAATGACAAGATGCTTCTATATGTGTTATCTTGTGTCATTATTTGCTTTATTTATATGTTATTGTTGGCCTTTATGTAAAAGCAATTTCATAGTTTTTATAAGCAATCTATTTATGATCTTGTATGCTCTTGATAATTAATTTCTTGAGTAAAATCAATTTTTTTTAACCTATGTGATATCATATTTTTGGCTTGTCATAAGTTCTTTAATTGCGGTACAGTTTTCTTTTTCATCTATTGCAGAGACTGTATCTAGTTCTTGTATTGTTTGTTCCTAACATTCCTATATGGAAGCATTGTCACGTGCTACTTGTATCTAACATTCCTATATGGAATCATTGACATTTCCAGTGCATTTCATCTCTTGCATATTAACATGATGTTAATAAGGAATGAAACCATGTTTATGACCATTAATGACTTGCCATTTCATAATTTTTTATAAGTGATATCATGGGTTGACCATAATTTTCTATATGTTGATCATATTAAACATTTTCATTAGAGGAAATTTCAACTCAAAATGGGCCTCCTAAGGAAAATAATAAAATAATAGTTAAAATAGTAAAATAATATTTATTAATATTGAAGGGAGAAAAGAAAAAAATTACTCTTTTTTTGTTCGTATTTTCGACATATCTCCCTGTGTGTTTACTCAAATTTCGATTGGACGAGTTCATTGGATGCATAATTAAATTCTGCATCCAACGAGTACCCTCTCTGCATACTTTTGACAGACTCCTCTACCCCAAAACCAATAAATACCTTAAAAAATGTGATGATGATGTACTTGTTGGATGTGGAATTTAATTCTGCATCCAACGAGCTCTCCTGATTGAAATTTGAGTAAACACACAGGGAGATATGTCAAAAATACGAACAAAAAAAAAGTAGTTTTTTTCATGATACCTATCCCCAAATTTATACAAAAAAAATTGTTTAATACCTATACGGTATTTCAAATTTAAAGAAATTTCATTGGCTAACACATGATGACATGGAATTTGAATTAGGATTGAGAGACCCTTTTTGAGTTGAAATTTCATCTAATGGATCTATTTTCATATATATCATGTCATGTTTATTTCGATCATCATTTACTCAATGTTTATATGGCTTTGAGCAATCTTATAATCTTGAAATCTTTGTCATGAGCACCTTGTTCTTGTTGCATTGATATTTCTATTCTTATGATTGCAGATGTTGTTTTGTTCCTACTTGTCTCTAACATTCCTATATGGAAGCATTGACATGTGTTTCTTATCTCTATCATTCCTATATGGAAGCATTGACATTTTTAGGGCATTCATCTCTTGCATATTAAAATGATGTTAACAAGAAATGAACTTATGCCAATGATTAATTGCTTGATGACTATATTTTTTCATATATTTTAAGTGATATCTTGGCTCATTATTCTATTTTGGTATCTATTATGCTCACTCATGTTTATGCTCCTCTATTTATTATAGCATGCCATGTCTTTTTTTAATAATCTTTTGCTCAAAATTTATATGGTCTTGCACAAAAGCGATAACATAGAAGCAATTCCTATTATTTATATGTTCTTGAGCAATGCCATTTTATCATCTCTTTTGTTTTGGACTTGCCATGTCTATTATATGCTTTACCCTTGGAAGTTCTTTTGTGCATATTATCTATCTATGTTGCGGGATATTTTTCTTATACTGTTACTTCCTTGTTTAAGCATATGTTGGGTGTGGATCTCTGGTTTTTCAACATTGTCCCTATTTTTCAACTTATCCTTGAATGCAACAAAGATGGTTGATGTTAAGAAGAAATATAATATTTTTATCATATTATATCACAATACTCTAGTAATGTTGTATGATTGACATCCATCTTCTACTGTTCATGCATATTTTCAGGCGAGTTGCGAAGATTGTCTGCTTGACTCGTGTTTTGATGGATAGACCATTCAGTTCTTGTATTCACAATGTAATATTCAATAAGAGATTGTTGAATATTGTTTTGATGTATGGAGCCAGGGTTCTTGTCTTCGTAATGCGGTCTATTGCGGAGTTCTTTCAACAGTCAATTGAGTTACATGTTGTGATGAGTTTTCAACCACATGTTTTGTTATATTTCCCATACACTGTTGTATTCTGCAAACGTTCATCATACAACTTGGTATGGATGCAGTTTCATGAGAAGTGGATGTTGTCTTCATCAAGTCCATGAGGCAAAGTGTGTTTTTTATTCGCATCATATGGAGCATTCTAGAAGTTGTCATCAAGGAGGATGTTGGTGTGTTTTCACCTTCCTTCCATTTGTATTCTTTTTCCCAGTCATCATTAAGGGGGACTGTTAGAATATGTAATGAGGACTTATGTGGTATATTGGTAAAATATCATTCAAAGGCATAAAATAACTCTAATATTATAAAATAGAGTTATCCCACACACATCATTGTAATTATATTATTTGTAGCCATTCTCTATATAAAGAGGTGGAAATTCATTTATCCTACATGTGTTATGGGATGTATTGAAATCCAAATCTCTTGGTATATAAGAGAGGTGAAGGAAACCCTTTTGGGTATGTGTTGATTGTATTTCATCACACATCACATGTTGTGTATGCCATTTGTGCACACATGATTGGGTGATGGAGCTTGATGTGATGCATAAGTGAGGATGACATGTAATATTGGAGATCTATTTTCAGAATAATGGAAGATGCAACCCTTCCTGTGGATGTAACCCATATTGGGTGAACCACGTATATTAGTGTTCTCTTGTTGTTCTCTTTTCTCCAATTTTATTTCATGCTTTATGTTGCTTGGTAGATAGAAGGCTGATAGACTAGTAATACTTTTCATATTTTATATTGTGGTATGATATTATTTCATATGTTCACAATATTCTAACAACAACAAAAGCTTACAAAGAAGTGTTGTGGATATTGAATGATTCCTAGGTGAGTTGGGAGAAAAACATAACAAGTATGTGTTGTATTGTGATAGTCAAAGCACTATTCACTTGGCGAAACACACGGCATTTCACTCAAAGACCAAGCACATTGGTCTAAGGTATCATTGGATTTAGCAAGTGTTGGAAGAAGGGAATTTACATTTGGAAAAGATTATTAGTGACTGAGAATCCTGCAAATATGCTCACTAAAATTCTACTAAGAGATATGGAATAACTTTGTAGAAGACTAGTAGGCTTGGGGGTGACTTGATGCAAGATGGTGAGGGAATGGATCAGTAGCTCATATATGGTCTAAAGTGGGAGGTTGTTATGCGTGAGACCAAATATTATTAAAACAAAATAAATAGTTCTCAATTTTGATTTTTCGATTGTATTATTGGAATTAAATAAAATTAGCTGTATAAGTTTTCGACCATAGTTTTGGGCAAGTGGTTTTTGACCCATGGTTTGTGGTTGTGGTATTGGTTGATTGAAACCATATAAATATGTATTGTTGGTATAACATTTGTGTGCTTGAGAGATACAAGTTTGAAGCAATTGGGTCGAAGTATTATGATGTATATGGTTTGTTAGTCATAAAAGTTATTGATCCTTTGCTCACAGTGGTATTTTCGCATATTGGGTTTTCCACGTAAATTCCGTTGTTCAATTTTTATCTGTATGAATTATTTCTTTATGTCAAAATAATTTATATTTTATACAGATTTGAAATTTAATTTGATGTGAACATTAATTATTAAATCTAAATTGAAATTGATTCTATTATTCGACATATATTATAGATTTGTTATGTAGATCTATTATATTATAAGAAATTTGGAAATTGTTATTAGTTGTAGCAAAATTTAATTATTATTAATCAATTATTAATTACTTATTAATAAATATTATTCATTATAATTAATTATCAAGTATTATTATTTTTATATTGTCAATAATCTCATTAATAATAATTTACACATATCAACCATATAATTAATACTTTTTTTATTAATAATTATATATATATATATAATTCTTATTCTAGCGAATATTTAATTATTATTTTTATTTTCTTATTAATACTCATATTATTTTTTATATTTTTATTACGAGTATTATGTTTTTTATATTTTATTTAATATTATATTTTAATTTATTATTATTTGTTAATTATTTTACTCTTATATAATTAATGGTTAAGATATTATAAGGAGGCCATTAATCCTAATTTAAAAGATCAAAAGTATCTCTCGATAGTAACTAGCTCAAAGAAGAAAATTAATATAGCCAAGATTAAAACGAACTCTCATGAAATCCATAGCAAAACAAGGCATTGATCTACTCCTAAAACTCCATGGGCGGAAAGGGTTTTCCATCTATGGGAGTCTATGAGTGCCAAGGATGAAAATCACTTTCTCTTAGAGTGCCATGCTTACACCCACATTAGATCTGAGTTTCATAGTATTTGCTACATTAAAAACTTTTATAACCTCCTAACTTGCCAAAACTATAGTGAGCTTAGAAAGCTTCTTGACAAGCTTTTTGAGGACAAGAACAAGATTTTAAAGTAAGCCAAGTAATATCCTTCTTAAAGTCTGAGATACCAAAGTTCGTCATCATCGTCGTCGTCGCCACCATCTTTTATTTTTTATTGGTATTTTTTATTCATAATAATAATAACTCTTATTATTATTATTATTATAAAATATCATTTATTATTATTATTATTATTAAAATTATTAAAATTCACCTATCATCATAATCATTATAAAAAAACTCATCAATATTTATTTTTATTATTATTATTGTTATTATAAACCTATCAATCATTATTATTATTATTAAAATGTTTTATAATTATAATAATTTCAATAAAAAATCAACACGATTTATTACAAGTGGAAAAACTCAATCATCATCATCATCATCAATCTTATTATTAATATTATTAAAAACAAACTAATTCTTATTATGTTCAATAATAATAATAATAATTCATTAATCATTTGATCACACCGTTTGTCAACTAACATAACTATATTAAATAATAATATGGTTGATATACATCAATTGACGATATTATTTAAGATGGAAAATAAATAATAATGTTATCAATTTGTGTATGTAAACCATATTATTATTTAATAGGATCATGCTAATTACATCAATAAACATCTCTGTCTCAATACATGGCCTCCAATTGCATGCTCTTAATTGCATTTATTAATTCAATGATCATGTTTTCATAATTAGAAATATTCATAGTTGAGTCCATCAAATTGATGGTAGAGATTTAATGCCAATTTTCGTTGAGGTATTAGGAGCTAAATGGGTGTTTCATTCAAGATTAATTAATAAAGAAAAGTTTATTAATAATTGATGATGATGATGATGGTTAACGTCCCCTGAGACCAAACTTTGGTCTATTAGACCTAAAGAAGAGAATTAATTAGTTTGCTTTAAAGTCATATTTCTATGCTCAAAGAGCTTGGAAAGAAGCGTCCCCAGCTTACTATAATTTTGACAGGCTAAAAGGCTAGGAAAGTCGGTATTGCAACAAAGATTATGAAACTGGGATCTAATGTGGGTGTACGCAGGGCACTCTAAGAGGAAGTGATTTTCATCTTCAATGTTCTTACTCTCACAAAGGTGGCAGATCCTTTCTACCCATGGAGTTTTAGGGACTGTCCAACGACCAGTTTCACTATGGAGCTCATGTGAGTTCATTCTTATCTTAGCTATGTTAATTTTTTTCTTAGTACTGATCAAAACAGAGAGATACTTTTGATCTTCTAGAGTAGGGTTGATGACCTCCTTATAATATCTTAATTTTCTTTTAGCCTCGAGATCTTTCTCACACCACAATTTTTCTTTAAACTTAGAAGAAATAATATTTTTAATGTTATTAATATTCTGCAAAGCAACATTTTCATCGATCTCCCAGTGATTTAACCAAGACCTGGTATCTTTATACCACCCACGCTTGAGCCTTAAGTGGTCTTGGCTGGAGTTTAAAGCTATCTTAGGGAGTCTATGGTCTCCAATGTTATTGATTCTGTTCTTGTATAACAGGAGTCTAGTCCTAGCTAGGCTCTCGATGGGGGAAAGACCCACTTCTATAAGGAGAATAGGATAGGGTGTATTGTTTTTTATTTTGAGGTTATAATTTATAAAACGCTTCTGGATTTGCTCGATCTTTCTCCAGGATTCTCTAGAGATGCTGCAACCCCAAACCTCACACCCATACAAGATGACAGGAGTGACTAGAGTTTCAAAAAGGAACTTCTTTTTATCCCACATCATGAGGTTTACAGCTTTACAGTTATTTTCAAGACCAAAGTAAGCTTTCCACCCTCCGTTAATCCTTTTCTTAATGCTATAGTTCCAGTTGAGTTTGTGATGAATATCAATTCCTAGGTACTTGTAAGAAGACACTTCCTCCAAGTTGCTATTGTCATACATAAAATTAGCGTATGTATCATTCTTGGATTTGATAATCATAACTTTTGTTTTGTCAGTGTTAACAGTCATACCCATGTTAGAGCAGAAATATTTGAGGAGTCGAAGCTGCTTATCAAGATCAGAAGAACACCTTGCCATAAGGACAATATCGTCAGCATAAAGAAGAAGGATGATGACTATTCCAGCTAAGATCGTACTAGCACAACCTGCTTCTTCACATCACTTTAGTTTAGTATGAACTTATTATTATTATTAATATTTTTTAATTTTAGTAAAATAATAATAATATTATTAATTCACTATGTTTCAAGTGAACAACAAAAACCATGGATAATGACAAAATCCAATGTTGTATTTACCTATTTGATTTCTTTTATTTATGCAATTTTATTTAATATAAATAAAATTAAGTAATATATTATTTTTAGTTTGATAGGTGTTAATATGTTAGAATTTTGGGGATGACTATCCTCTATGTGTTTTCGTTTATGGAAGAGGATGAGACAAGTGTGCTTTCCAGATTGATAGTATGGCACTTGTTCAAGATTCAAAATACATAATTATAAAAAATCGAATATTAAAAAATTACTTGTAGTTGATGAATGAATCATTGGTAGTGAATGTAGGGATAACTTGCAGCTGATGAATGGATAACCAATAGCTCATGGAAGATAAGTTGAATTATGATTAATGGACAACTCATAGATGATGCATGAATGCATGGATAACTTATAATTTCGGGTGTATTGGTAGTTTAGGCATGGATGACCTATAATTTCATTAAGTGGTTGTGCTAGCTATTTTTACACCATAAGATTTTATATCTTAGAATTTTGGGTTGGAATACCATCTATGCTTTTCCTAGATTGTCGGAGAATGAGATAAGTGTAATGTCTAGATTGCTTCTATGGTTTTTGTTCAAAATTCATAATAAACAATTATAAAAAAATAAAAAATAGCTCATGTGATAACTATACTTTGACAACACATGATTACAATTAAGCATTGAGAACAAGTAACAAATAACTTGTTAGTAAAACTTACTTGTTTCCTATGGGTGTTCATTGGCCACAAGTTAAGTGGATGTGCTAGTTAATATTCATATTTGTATAAATAAATGAACTTATTATTACTATTGACTATTTAAATTTTATTTATTTGTTTATATCATCTAAATTATTTTCTTTATAAATATTAATTAAAATTAATTTATAATAACAAATGAAATAAGAAAAACACTTGCTTAGTACCTACGTCTTATGTAAACAATATTGTAAAATAAATTAGCATTTAAGTTTTCTTTTAAATGTTTTAGTATATCGTGTTTACTTTAAAAATTAGAATAATTATAAATATTAAAAAAAATAATTCCAAAAGCTAAATATCAAAGTTGTTATGCTAGCAACAACCATATTAATAAGATTAATATGTTCGGAATAAGCCTACATTTGACACATTAATAATGTTATTCCCTTAAAGAATGTGTACATACTTCCCAATATAATACATAGATCTAAAATAAATTACTAATACATAGTTTAATGGATGGGGAATTCTGGACTCCCGGACTAATCGAATCTTAATTGAAACAAATATTTTTGAGAACCATCACCCCTTCTTACTCATATTTATTGATTGCATTGAGCCTGTCACCCTTAGAGCACATCACCTAAGAGATTTGTCTCATGATGCTAGCCAAATGGAAAGCTTAGACTTCAAGGTCTAAGAGATGAAGTCATTAAAGTATAACTAAATGTTCATCTAATAGTTTTTTTTATTAAATTTAACAGTTGTATCACCATTAAAGTCAATCTAATAGTTATCCAATATATTTGCGATTAGAGTTGAAGTTAAGCCAATAGTTATAGAATTATTAGAGTTAAGTTAATAATTATATTAATAATTAAATAGTTGTATCATCACTGTAATTTTTATTTGATAAATATGATGCAAACTAGATAAAAATTGTCAATTCTTAATAAGTACTTACCAATAAATAAATAAATCTAATTTTAAAAATTTCAAAAATAATCTTTTATTTTGCAAATTTTTTACTTAATACTTATTTTATATAAAACATGAGAGATTTTTTAGTAAAACAATAAAATTAATAACGCGTGCATGTTTTTCTTCTCTAAAACGCATCGATGTTTTGCTTCTCCAAAACACGTACGTGTTTTGCTTCTCCATAACGCGTCTGCGTTTTGCTTCTCCATAATGCGTACGCGTTTTGTAACTATAAAACACGTGCGTGTTTTGTAACTATAAAACACATGCATGTTTTTCTTTTCTAAAATGCGTGCATGTTTTGCTTCTCTAAAATGTGTGCATGTTTTGCTTCTCCATAATGCGTGCACGTATTGCTTCTCCATAACGCATGCATGTTTTGCTTCTGCATAACGTGTTTTTGTTCTCCATAACACGTGCATGTTTTTCTTCTCTAAAATGCGTGCATGTTTTGCTTCTCCAAAACGTGCGTGTATTTTTCTTCTCCATAACATGTGCGCGTTTTGCTTCTCCATAACACGTACACATTTTGTAACTATAAAACACGTGTGTGTTTTGTAACTATAAAACGCGTGCGCGTTTTGCCTAGCCTAACCTACGTGTCATATGACATGTCAGGCTTGAGATTAACCAAACCAAGCATTACATAACGTGAGCGCATTGTGGTTTTATGTATCATGAGTGTGTTTCCAAAAAGTACGATTGCATCTAAAAGGTCCCTCAACTTCTTGCACACACCTATATGTCATTTGTACACACATGATTGTGACAAGATTGGGTGATGTAGCTTGATGTGATGCATATGTGAGGATGCCATGTAATCTTGGAGATCTATTTCCAGAATAATGGAAGATGCAACCCTTCCCGTGGACGTAGCCCAAACTGGGTGAACCACGTATATTGATGTTCTCTTGTTGTTATCTTTTCTCCAATTTTATTTCATGCTTTATGTTGCTTGGTAGATAGAAGGATAGACTCATAATACTTTTCATATTTTATATTGTGTCATGAGATTATTTCACATGTTCACAATATTCTAACATCAACAAAGGATTGCAAAGAAGTGTTGTGGATGGAATGATTCCTAGGTGAGTTGAGACTAAAACAGGACAAGTATGTGTTGTATTACATGATAGTCAAAGCGCTATTCACTTGGAGAAACACCCAACATTTCACTCAAAGCCCAAGCACATTGATCTAAGGTATCATTGGATTCAACAAGTGTTAGAAGAAGGGCATTTACATTTGGAAAAAAATTAATACAATTGAGAATCCTGCAAATATGCTCACTAAAATTCTACTAAGAGATATGCAAGAACTTTGTAGAAGACTAGCCGGCTTGGGGGTGACTGGATGGAAGATGGTGAAGGAATGGATCAGTAGCTCATATTTGGTTTCAAGTGGGAGATTATTATGTGTGAGACCAAATATTATTAAAATAAAATAAATAGTTGTGAGTTTTGATTTTTCAATTGTATTATTGGAATTAACTAAAATTAGTTGTATAAGTTTTCGATCATTGTTTTAGGCAAGTGGTTTTTTGCCCACGGTTTGTGGTTGTCATATTTGTTTATTGAAACAATATAAATATGTATTGTTGGTATAGAATTTGTGTGCTCAAAAGAGACAAGTTTGAAACAGTTGGGTTTCCACGTAAATTTTGTTGTTCAAATTTTATCGTGTGAAATATTTCTTTATGTCCGAATAATTTATATTTTATACAGATTTAAAATTTTATTTGATGTGAAAATTAATTATCAGATCTAGATTGAAATTGGTTCTATTATTCGACATATATTATAGATTTGTTATGTAGATCTATTATATTATAAGAAATTTAGAAATTATTAATTTCCTATTAATAAATTTGATTCATTGTTTATAAGTACTTTTTATTTATATGGTCAATCATCTCATTAATAATAATTCACATATCAACCGTATAATTAATACTTTTTTATTAATAATTATTTATATATTTTTTATTCTTATTCTAGTAAATACTTAATTATTTAATTATTATTTTTATTTTCTTATTAATATTTATATTATTTTTTATATTTTATTATTACAAGTGTCTTTTTTATATTTTATTTAATATTATATTTTAATTCTTATTATTTGTTAATTATTTTATTTTTATATAATTAGTCATTAAGATATTATAAGGAGGTTATTAATTTTAATTTGAAAGATGACAAGTATCTCTTGGTATTAACTAGCTCACAGAAGAAAATTAATTTAGCCAAGATTAAAATGAATTCTCATGAACTCCATATCCAAACAGGCTGTTGGTCTACTCCTAAAACTCCATGGGCAGAAAGGGTTTACCATATGTGTGAGTTTATGAGTGGTGAGGATGAAAGTCACTTTCTCTTGGAGTTCCATGCTTACACGCACATTAGATGTAAGTTTCATAGTATTTGATACAATACAAACATTTATAACCTCTTAGCTTACTAAAACTATAACGAACTTGGAAAGCTTCTTAGCAAGATTTTTGAGGACATGAACAAGATTTTAAAGTAAACCAAGTATTATCCTTCTTAAAGTCTGATATACCAAAGTTCATTAGGTTAGCCGATATTCCGTAGTAAGGATTTATGGTATCTAATAGAGAGTCTGCAGTAAGAAGAGTTAATGTCGACGTTTCGAGCTAGGCATGGCTCATCTTCAGGACATAGGGATGCCTGAGGAGATTATTCATCTTTCATAAGTGTATTAATACATAAACATTCCACTTGGGAGGAGTTGACTAGGTTTGGTTTGTTTTTTCGATAGTTTATTAAGGTTTAAATTTTTTATTGTTTTATTATTATTTTTATTTTTAATTTTATTTTAAAAAACCCTTAAGTTTAGTTGTAATCTTTCTTATGCTTATTCAAAAACATTTTGTTCATTAATTTAAACATATAAGTTTAAGAAGTAGTTTATTAATTTGCTAATGAATGTTTTAGCTTGATATATGAGTTGAATGTAAAAACATTAATATTAAATTGATTTTAATTGGTATTTAATTTTATTTTTGAGCTTGAAATATTTTCTATTGAAAAATTATTCATTAATCTGATTTTAATTAATTTTGATTAATTCTAATTATTATATTTTAATTTTAATTAATTAAATTTAATTTTAATAATTAAATTTTAATTAATAAAGTTTAATTTTAATTTTGGATTATGTTTTAATTTTAAATCTAACCTTTGTTTAGTTTACATTTTATTTTAAGTTAATTTCTTAAGTTAACTTTTTAGGTTTAATTTAGTCGAGTTATTTAAATTTTTAAATTTTAAGTTAATTTTAATTTATGTAGGTTATTGTTAATTTTAATTTAGTTAGGATAGGTTAATTTTAAATTTGTTCAAGAATTGTCGTCGTTGTCGTCATAATTGTCGTTATCGTCATTATCGTTGTCGTCGCCGTCCACCAACAGCAACACCACTACCACCACCACCATCATCCACCAATAGCAACACCACTACCACCACCATCATCATCCGTCTTTTATTCATAATAATAATATTAATAACTCTTATTATTATTATAAAAGCTCATTTATTATTATTATTAAAGTTATTAAAATTCAACCATCATCATCATCATAATCATTATAATTTTTTTTATCAATATTTATTATTATTATCATAAACTTATCAATCATTATTATTATTAAAATGTTTTATAATTATAATAATATCAATAAAAAATCAGCACTCTTTATTATAAGTGGGAAAACACAATCATCATCATTATCATCAATCTTATTATTAATATTATTAAAAATTCACTAACTTTTATTATGTTCAATAATAATAATAATAATTCACTAATTATTTGCTCACACTAGCATCAGGTTGATATACATAATTTGGCAATATTATTTAAAGTGGAAAATAAATAATAATATCGTCAATTGATGTATATCAACTGCATTATTATTTAATATGGTTATGCTAATATGATTATGCTAGTTACATCGATAATGGTATCTATCTCAATACATGGCCTCCAATTGCATGCTTTTAATTTCATTTATAAATTCAATGGTCATGTTTTCATAATTAGAAATATTCATAATTGAGTCCATCAAATTGATGGTAGAGATTTAATTTTTGTTCAGGTATTAAGAACCAAACGAGCAAATTGCATGCTTTTAATTGCATTTATGAATTCAATGGTCATGTTTTCATAATAAGAAGTATTTATAATTGAGTCCATCGAATTGATGGTAGAGATTTAATTTTTACGATTGATTATTGATTAAAAGTTTATCAATAATTGTAGTTTGATATGAAATTATTATTATTATTATTAACATTTTTTATTTTTAATATTAATAATAATATTATTATTAATTTATTATGTTTAAAGTGAATAACAGAAACTTAACCAAGACAATGACAAAATCTAATGATGTATTTACCTATTTGACTTATTTCTTTTATTTATACAATTTTATTTAATATAAATAAAATTAACTAATATATTATCTTTTGCGTCTATAGGTGTTAATATGTTAGAATTTTGGGATGACTATCATCCATATGTTTTTGCCAGGATGAGACAAGTGTACTTGAATCATTGATAGTGGATGTATGGATAACTTGTAACTGATAAATGGATAACTACTAACTCATGAAAGATAAATCAAATTATGATAAATGGATAACTCGTAGCTTATGCATGAATGAATGGATAGCATATTTAATTTAGGGTGTATTGGTAGTTTAGGCATGGATGACCTATAATTTCATTAAGTGGTTGTGCTAGCTATTTCTACACCATAAACCTTTATATCTTAGAATTTTGGGGTGGAATACCATCTATGGTTTTACTAGATTGCCAGAGAATGGGATAAGTGTAATGTCTAGATTGATTCTATGGTTTTTGTTCTAATTTCATAATAAACAATAATAAAAATCGAAAATAGCTCATGTGATAACTACACTTTGACAACACTTGATTACAATTAAGCATTGAGAACAAGTAACAAATAACATGTTTGTGGCACCTAACTTGTTAATAAAACTTGCTTGTTTCCTTATATGGGTGTTTATTGGCCACAAGTTAAGTGGATGTGCTAGTTAATATTCATTTGTATAAAGAAATGAACTTATTATTACTATTGATTATTTAAATTTTATTTATTTATTTTCATTTATTTGTTTAATAATCTAAATTAGTTTCTTTATAAATATTTATTAACATTAATTTATAATAGTAAAAAATGAAATAAGAAAAATACTTGTTTGGTACCTACCTCTTATGTAAAAGATATTGTAAAATAAATTAGCTTTTAAGATTTCGTTTAAATGTTTTAGTATTGTGCTTACTTTACAGAGTAACTATAAATTATAAAAAATATAATTCCAAAAGCTAAATATCAAAATTGTTATGCTAGTAACAACCATATTAATAAGATTAATATGTTCTCAATATATAGACATTTGACACATTGATAATGTTTTTCCCCAAAAGAATGTATACATACTTCCCAATATAATGATGATGGTTAACATCCACTGAAGACCACACTTTGGTCTATGGGACCTAAAGAAACCAATAATCTCCGACTCCCTATAATTTTGACAAGTTAAAAGACTAGGAAGGTTGGTATTACAACAAATATTATGAAACTGAGATCTAATGTGGGTGTAAGCAGGGCACTCTAGGAGGAAGTGATTTTCATCTTCAATGTTCTTATTCTCACAGAGATTTATAATAGATTACTAATACATAGTTTAATGGAAGTTCTCTACTCCCCAGGAGTAATAGAATCTTAATTGAAACAAAAACTTTTGAGAACCATCACCCCTTTATTGATATAATTGTATCATGATTAAAGTCAATCTAATAGTTATCTAATATAATTGCTATTAAAATTAAAGTTAAGTTAATAGTTGTAGAATTATTAGAGTTAAGATAATAATTATATTAATAATTAATTAGTTGAATCATCTAAATTTATTTTTTAAATAATTTTTTATTTGATAAATATAATGTAAACTAGATAAAAATTGTGAATTCTGATATCAATAAATAAATAAATCTAATTTTTAAAATTTCAAAAATAATCTTTTACTTTGGAAAAAAATTATTTAATACTTATTTTATATAAAACATGAATTTTTTTAATTAAAATAATAAAATTAATAAAAAAATTAAAGAAATTTTTTTTTGTAATACTTTTTTTTGTTGGCAAAGTGGTGGAACCCCCTAACTAGCAGGGTTGCCATTTGCTAAGAAATCACGAACCAGGGGTATCTAAGCCATCAAAATCACATCTAAGCCATCAAAATCACCTGGGGATCAGGGGCAATAGCACCAACCGTTAACATGGTTGGATGTTTAAGTATCCCATGGGATTATAACCCGCCACCAACTCTTCTACATCTCACAGATTTAATACTTACTATAAATATTTAGAACAAAATTAATAAAAAGTCAAAAGACTTTGACTCAAAAACATTGTTTATAAAAAAATTATAATAAAAGAAAAATAATAATAAAAAATATTTATTTAGGTTTGTTTTTAATTAGTACAATTATATATATATTTTTAAAGTCATTACATTTTAAAAAATATACTAATTATATTTAAAAATATAATTATATTAGTATTATTAATTTAAAAATAGATTAATTATATTTAAAAATATGATTATATTAGTATTATTAATATAATTATTATTTTTTAAATAAATATAACTAATATGAAAGTTTAATATAGATTTTTTAATTATTTTCATTTAATTTTAATATTAGATTTTTATTTTTTAATAAATTAATTTTTTTTTTTATTAATTTGTTTTTTACATGACATGTTGGCCTAATGTTAACATGTCTTTCAGAGTAAACTGTCAAACATCTCACTACTTTCATATACTTATTTTTTTATATATACTTATTTTTTTATTAAAACATTCAAGCACCTCACTAATATCATACAATTTTTTATTTTTTTTAAACTAGTACAATTATTTCATGATTGATAATAAGTTTTACCTATGATATAGTACAACTATACTTTTAAAGCACTTTAGATCATAATAAGTTTTACCTATGATACAGTACTACAATATTTTTAAAGCACTTTCAAAAATATGATTGATTGGAGTGATGCTTGAGGAAAGATCACTTTCATCTTCTTCTTGGTAGGGTCATTATGTACAGATACGGTTCCATGGAGGTTTCCTTGAACATTCTTTCTTTTTTCCAAAGTCCTTGAACATTCTTTCGTGGCACTGAGTTCGCCAAAAAGTCGTGACTCGCTGTTACCTAGAAAGAGATACAGTTGCATGGAGGCTTCCATCAACATTCGTTCCGGAAATTGCTTGTATGCCTGCAATGATGGATGACTCTGTAATATGTATTGACATTGGAAACTGCAATTTCCTCTCACTGTTCTCATTCTCATCCATTGATTTTCACGGATAGTGCTAGCTGGCTTCTTCTCTTTATCTTCCGAAGACACCCCCGCGTGTATGCAGCTATATAAGGAAGTTCGGCTTCTCAACTTTAACATCATTGCGAAGAATCAACTTTAACACCATCGAGAAGAATCGAATCTATTCAAGCAACAGTAGCAAATCAAATGGAAGCAGAGTCGTCTACCCCGCTGTAAGGATGAGCTTGGAAAATCATTTTCTCTTTTGCAAGATTATATGTTTTTTCTTTACATTTTCATACATGCTTCATAAATTATTTTGTGTCTATTTTGAATAGAATGGCAGTGGCAGGTGAGGAATTGAGTTTTATAAGGACTTTTCTTTCTGTTGTTTAATGTGGTTCGCCCGGGTCACATTTGAATTTTTGTAGTGGGTAAAATAGAGATTTTCTTGGACGTGGAATCCGATTTTTTTCTTTATTTTTGGTGTTAATTTTATTGCGTTTCACTCTAGCTGTTGGTGCGCACCTCACCATCTACAGTCATAACATCGATGCCTATTAAGCATGGAGTGCTTCACATATTCATAAAAAAAAAATCGTACAAGCATTTGGAAGGTTTATAGGAATAATGTCCCTTCAGACTGAGCAGTCTAACGCAGAATCTATACGCTAGGATGATATTAAAGGCTTTTTTGTGTATTAAGCTCTGTATATTTGTTGTTTGTTTATGAAGTGGTAAAATGATGACAATTCTTTTGTAATTTGAATGGGGTTGAATGTGTTTGTGGTAGATAATGTTATGGTCCCTAATAAATAATGGGAAATTGATCCCAGTAACTGCAGATCCACTAAGGTGGACTTTGATGCTAATTTGCTGAAATATTGTTGCAGGTTCACTGTTGGTCAGGAGATTGCAACTTTCCTTGTTTCATGCGGAATACTGTCCAAGGCTTGGGAAGAGTCACATCTTGCAAACAACTCAGGGAGTTATAGTGTGAATGAGTATGAAGACGTTGCATATGTTGCCTTCCCTTCATTTCATAAAATAGAAGGTTTCATCGTCGAACAAAGCAAATACGGAGAGGGAAATATACAAACTGACAACAAGGTCTTCTCTGGTTGCCTCAAGGGTAATGATGATCAACCAGCCCTTGTTCATCTGGGAGCTCTTAAGTTATTCCTGCATATTATGGAGAATACAGATTTTCAAGCAAAGGTAAATTAATTCATCTTTCAAGAGCGAGTGATCTCGATTTCATGAAAAGCGATTGCTTTTTCACTTATGGGAGACTGAAATTTTGAAAAAGGAAAAATAACATTGTGTTGATATTTCCCATGATCAAGCAGATGCAGATTTATACGGACTCAAAACAAAGGAAACTCAAACCCATTATATTTGTGGGTCATTCCTTAGGAGGGGCAGTTGCAACTTTGGCCACATTATGGCTACTTGAAAAGAGGCTGAGGCAAAGCTCTCCCTTTTGTATAACATTTGGATGTCCTTTAGTGGGGGATGTAGGACTTTTTGAAGCAGTTGGCCGTGAAAATTGGGCGGGCAACTTTTGTCACGTGGTTTCCAAGCATGATATTGTTCCTAGAATGCTCCTTGCACCATTTGAGTCAATCGCTGAGAGCTTGATAGCTATTTTGCCTTATTGGCAACACATAATGGCTCATGACAATGAAATTGTAGCTGACTCTTTTATTGAGGATGCTTGTAGAACTCTTCATAATAATGTCATGCAGTACACTTGTACTGTAGCAAACTACGGGCTTGATTCTCCAAGGGAGTTAGATGGGACTATCAAGAGAAGCCCATACAGACCTTTTGGCACATACATGTTTTGTTCAGTCGAGGGCATAGCTTGTATTGATAATTCTGAGGCGGTTTTGAAAATTCTTCATTTGTCAATGCAAAGCAATGGAACAACTCATGATGAAATGCTACAGGGCTGTTTTCCGGATCATATAAGTTATGGTTCTGTTTTGAAACAAGTCATGGAAAAGTGTGTAAGTGGAAGAATGAGTGCAACGCCTGATACAGAATCCTCTTACAAGATGGGGATTTCATTGCAGCTAGAAGCTTTTGGTGTTGGGGATCAGGTAATACTCAATTCTTCCCTTTTTCTATTAGAAGTTGGAAGAATAGAAAATAAAATGTACTGTTTAAATTGTTGTGTAATAAGTTTTTATATAAGTAGAATATCTTGATTATAGACTATTATATATGCAGAGGAATGAAAACATTTAAACCTTTGAGGTGACATGCATGTCTAATAATGTAGACTTTTGTCTGTCGATATGAACATTAAGCTTATAAAAGACAGCTTTGTGATGCTAATTGATGCTTGAAATCTGGTCTTTTATCCCAACTTTGTGCAGGATGATCATTTGCCAATTACCCTACAAACAACAAGGGATATTGAAAACAAGCATAACATAAACGTTGCTAAGCTAGCGATTGAATTAAGCCAGAAACAATGTATTATGGCAGAGCTTGAATGGTATAAAGATAGGTGTGAGAAGGAAAATGGCACCACATATTACGATTCCTTCAAGAAAGATAAGGATATGGATACAAATTTGCGTAGGGAAAAGCTCGCCGAGTTTTGGAATGAGGTCGTTCAAATGTGGGAGAGACGTGAGTTGCCAAGTGATTTTCAATCTCAAAATAAGTGGATAAACGCCGCAACTGCTTATAGAAGACTAATAGAGCCACTGGATATTGCATCTTATTATCTCATGTCTAACAGTAAAGGGAACTATCTTTCAGATGGAAGACCCATTCGCCATAAAGTTATTCAAAAATGGATGGAAGATAAACAAAACACTCGCAGTTCCAGAGTTCAGAAACGGCGCACAAAGCTTGCATCGCTCACTCAGGATTCGTGCTTTTGGGCACATGTAGAAGACGCTTTGAAAGACTTGGAAACTCTCAAACAAAACCAACACCAAAAGTTAGAAAGCCTTGAAATGTTTGAAGGTTATGTGACTGGAATGATCAATGACAGCAACATTTCTTTAGATGTTTTTTCAGAAGGAAGCAGCTTCATGGAGTGGTGGAAAGAATGGAAAGAGTACAAGCAAAATAATTTTCCTGAATGGAGCTCTCCTTTGTTTAAGATAATGGAGACTGAAAGTTGGAAGGGCTGAATTTGCAAGTTGAAAAAATGGTTTCCAACTATTGTTAACGTTTCTAGTTAAGGTTTCTTGTTTTTCATATGTAGTTTCCTTTCATTTCTTTCAAACAATGTGATTGGCTGTAATGTCTTGATTATTGTTAAGAATTGTGCATTAATTAATTGTGTATTAAAAAGTTGTCTGTTGTAATTTTTTTTAATGGATCACTATCAATAGTGTATTAATTAGTAGTTAGTTAATTGATTAGTTGAGTTGGTTACATTATGTAGAATTAGTGACTCATAATATATGATGACCCATGGCATATATCTATGGTTTTGCTATTAAATAGTTTTATAAATACTGCTACTTATTATTGAGAAGGCAATTCAATTACGAAAGCAATCAATATGTCCATAGTGTTTATGCCTACTTTATTGCACAAACGCTGATCAGTGTCTAGATAAACCTTTTCACAAAGTCGAAAACACACACAAAGATATTTCCATTAAATCCTGAACGTGTAGAAAAGGCTTTGGAAGACTTGGGCACATGGAAGTAGCTTCATGGTATGCTCGAAAGAACGGAAGAAGTCGAATCATGGTATGCTCGAAAGAATGGAAGAAGTCGAAGCAAAATAAATTACCTGACTGGAGCTCTCCTTTGTTAAAGATATTAAGTCCAACCAAAATATGTTCACTAAGTGAAAGTTCGAAGGGCTGAATTTTTATGTGGATGGAAAAACTGTTTTCAACGAGGTTTTGTTTCAGTGAGGTTTCCTGTTTTTCATATGTAATTTCGTATCCATTAGTTTGTTTTAAATAATGTGATTAGCTGTAATGTCTTGATTATTAAGGAAAAACATAAATAATATTAAACAAGGGCTGTTATCTTTGTAAAATAATTAAAATGAACATTTTAAATAACACAATTATTGAAATGAATATTTTTGCTCAAAATAAAATGCTCTTTTAAAAGCATATGTTGTATTTTCAGAATAATTCTTTTAGAATTTAATATATTTATAGAGATTAGTAGTAATGTAGATGAAATAAGGTAACAAAATATAAATTAAGCTGTTTTTCAATGGGTCTTCTTGTAATGCAAATTATCAGTCATTCCAATGATAGTGTCATCATAATAATTTAATTCAAAACCAAAACCAGTTTGAACATCGATGTCTAAATTTTCTTGCATTTTCATTTGATATAGGTAGTACATTGTAAGTGGGTGTATACCTCATTTAAACCTTATTAGATTTTTGGTTGGCATCAACAACACATCCTTCTAACTATGGCCATATGTGTGAGATTTATTATGGATACAATAACAATACAAATATAAAAAAGTAATATGGAACAAACTTGTGCCCAAAAAAAAGATGGAAACTTCCCATCCAAATGGTAGAGCCATATGGAACAATGCAAAAAAACAAAAACACATAAACTAGAAAGTTTCCTCTTTAGTTTATAGAAGTTTATATTCATGAATTTTGTCTTTTTTCTCAATGTATTTAAGCCTCATTTTTATGGTATAGCACCAATAAGATATTAAAAAAATTCTAAAATAAATTAAAATGACTAAAATATTAATGTTGAAGTCTACACATTTCTAAAAATTATATATACTTGCATGAAATTAATAGAAAAATGTGAAAAAAATGGAAACTTCCCTTCCAAATTGTAAAGCAATATAGAACAATGCTAACAACAAAAACTAAAAACTTTTCACTTTTGTTTATAGGAAATTTCTATTCATTTATTTTATTTTTTTCTCAAATTATTTAAGCATTAATTCAATGATATAGTACCAATATGATTTTGAAAAAATTCTAAGAAAAATTAAAATAACTAAAACGTTAATGTTGCACTTTACACATTTCTAAAAATTAAATGTACTTGGTGAAATTAATACAAAAACTTGAAAAACATGGAAACTTCTCATTCAAATTGTAAAGCAATATGGAATAATATAAAAAGCAAAAAAACAAAAACTAGAAACTTTTCACTTTAGTTTATCTGAAGTTTTTATTAGTTAATTTTATTTTTTCTCAAATTATTGAAGCCTTATTTTTATGGTATAGCATCAATCAAATTTTGAAAAATTCTAACAAAATTTAAAAAATATATAAAAAATATAAAAAATAACTAAAACTAATGTTACAATTTACACATTTCTAAAAATTAAATGCACTTGCATAAAATTAATAGAAAATAGATGAAAACAATAGTCTCTTCCTATAGCATGGACTAATAATGTGATTCACTATAATGTTCTTATTATTAAGGAAAAACATGAATAGTATATTTTTCTAAATGTATTACATGTAAAATACATTTTGCTTTAGTTTGAATTGAAATTTATAAGTTGTGTAGTGCATTAGTTTCATTGGGATTTAGAAATTATAATTAAAAAAATATGAATTTATTAATTGTGTATGACATGTTTTCCATGTTTAATAGTGGAATGCTCTTATGTAATAAACTAGTATTTTTTATAAAAAATGTAACAAAACGTTCTCAGGTGGTTGTTGGAGGGAAAATGGGAAACTAAAATAGAATTAGTGTTTTGGGAAAAAGACAAAAAAAAAACACATGGATTGAAGTTTTCAAATGGTGTAGAGCTCATGGTGCACTAAAGGGTCAACTTTAAATTTTTGAAAAGGGGAAACTAAAATCAAATTATTTTTGGGAAAAAGCCAAAAATAACACATGGATTGAAGTTTTCAAATAGTGTAGAGCTCTTGGTAGAGGGAAGGGTCAACTTTAAATCTTTGAAAAGGGGAAACTAAAATGGAATTAGTGTCTTGGGAAAAAACAAAAAAAAAACACATGGATTGAATTTTTCAAATGGTGTAGAGTTCCTGGTGCAGGGAAGGGTTAACTTTTTTTTCTAGGAGAAAAATAGCATTTCCTTGATATTCAAATGAATCAAAGGAAACCTTTGTTCATTAGCATAATATTACATCTCAGCAAAGTCAACAGCTTCTTCAAAACATCCTTCAGAGCTTGGATGCAAATATTCCAAAAACATACATAAGGGGTCAACAAGAGAAGCATTAACATAACGTATCAATTGGTACAGTACCAATATTCTCCAAAAATATGAGGAGAGAAGACATATAAGAACTTCTAGTTCCCCTCCTGAATCATCCCAACAACAGCATTCTACCTTCGACAAATAAAAAAATCTAAGGAGGCACTCGGCTAGCAAGTAAAATCATAATAGCACTAGTAAATTCAATCATTAGAGATGATATTCTGAAAAACACAGTCACATTAAAGTGAAGTAATAGCTCAAAAGAGATGTGCTAAGCCATGCCATATGCATGCTCCCTCAATATGTTCCATATATTCAAGTAGCCCAACTGAGATATGGAGTGCCTCCTTAAAGAGACGATCCACTTGAATGTTGAATTCTCTGAATACATGAGTTGATTCAAGATGGATAAAGTAAGATCTGAGATTTGTTATCCCCATACACCAACTTTCCAAATCAAGAGTCTCCAAAGAAGCCAATCCTTTGAAGCAATTGATAATTGCTGAAGAGTCCCCTCTAATATGCAAGTATGGGAGCCCAATGTGCTTTGAAAAGCTGAGAAGTACCCAGAGAGCAAGAAGCTTTGACCGAGTGTTTATGCTCTGGCCACATCCAAGTTTTAAGAAGAAGTAATGGTCCTTATTTAACATAAGGTGTACACCTACACTACCCTTACTTAAGGTTGAGGCTCCATAAAAAAAACCAATAGGAAAGTCATATACTAGAGATAAGCCAAATAAATTCTTGGGAATCTTTGTGTGCAATTTCACTTTGTGTTTTGATAGATGTTCTTTAATAATGTGGATAGTGTGATTTGATGAAGGACAAAGATCCTCAAATATTACTCCATTTCTCAGAAGCCAAATCTGCCAAGTCATAAGGAGGGGAAGATACCTCATCTCTCTTTCAGTCTTGGTCCATTTTATAACATTGAGTAGATATGTCGATTCATTCCAGTTGATGGCATGATGTAGTATCAAATTGAGACCCAAGATGATATCTCTAGTAAATCTACAATCAACAAAAAGGTGATTAACTGTTTCAACATAACACTTACATAAACAACATCGGTTCGGGCCTATCCAGCCCTTTTTGAGCAGATTGTCCCAAGTATTAATCCTGTTGTGCATGCAGAGCCAAACAAAGCATATAACTTTCAAAGGTAAATTATATTTCCACATGTTGACCAAGATTTTTTCAGGTGAATCTTGGCAGTGATAATGAGCAATACAATAATATGCTTGATGAGTAGTCACTTGTCCCAAGTGTTTATCATACATCCAGACCAAAGAGTCTCTTTTTTTTTACAGTCGAATGCAACCATGTGTGAGTCCCGCTATATAGTTATTCCATATAACCTTCCAGTCCCCTTCCAAATCAAGTTCCTTTGTTGAGAGCCAGTACTATTGTGATATATAATTTGTACCAAAGATATGTGCATCAGCGAGGGAAGAAATGACGTAGTCCTCCAAATACATTCTTAGATCCTCAGGGAAGATATATGCAGAGCTAGAAAAAATGGGGAAATGATCCTCAGGGAGGATGTAGTCATATATACAATCTCAAAGAAGTCATTTTCCATCAACCAAGCCCTATTGAAATTGAAAGGATAAAGATGACAATGGTGAGTATTGTGTCATTCCAGACAAATGGGGAAATGATAAGAGATTTCTGAGGGATGGATCCAGGACTTAAAGTCATTCATAAAAGGAATCATATGGACATATGCAAGAAATATGTCAATGTGTTTACTAGTATCCTCAAATACAGTCCTATCATTCCTTCAGGTAGGACCAAGTTTTAGAGGAGCAAGATCAACCAGATTGGAACTGTTCAGAAGATTGGAAAAATAGTGGCATAGGTGATCCATACGAGCTTTATCTCCGCAGGTCTCAGAAGCAGTAATGGTAAAGTTAAGATCACTGGATAGGATAAGATTAGGTAAGTCTATAAGTCCTCCAGCTACTACATTGTCCCAAAAGTAGACCCTATTAGTGTAGGGTCCGCAGCAGTTAAGGATATTAATAGTAGAGTCAAGCCCTTTGATCCTAGCTTTGATCAAAACACTAGCAAAGGAACTGAAACATTTACACCGAGTGAAGTGTGGGTTCCAGGCAGTGAGGAGACCCCCAAAAAGTCCCTGAGAGTCCAGGGCACAAAATTCCTAGCCTTGTTTCATCTTAGAAAGTGTAAGAGAGCCGAATAGTAGTCACACATAGTTTCTTGGATAAGTATCAAATCCAGATTTAGTAAGGAGAAGAGAGAAGAAAGGGCTCTTTGTTTGGTGAGACCCCCAAACCCACAGATGTTCAATGAGATGATTTTCATGAGTTAACCTGGTGGAAAGGTAACTTTGCTCTAAGAACCTGAGGTGAGTGGTGATATCTTGTGGCATTTTTTATACGAGATGATAAAGGGGTATAGAGGCCCGAAGTATTTGAGGATGCTGAAGCTTCCGATGTCTTCTTTTTTCTGGATTTCCTGATTGTGACATTTTCAAATCTGATCAAGTCCAAAGGGAGAGTGGAAGGTGAAAGGGGAGATTTATCAGAAAAAATGTCAAGTGCTTTCAGAAGAGAAGGATCATTAAAAGAAGGTGAGGATGTAGGACTGTGTGGGGATTTATCAGGGATAGGTGAAGGTGATCTAGATAAACGGTGGATATTATTCCATCGTATAGGGAGGATGGGAAATGTATGGGGAAGGCACAAGATGATTCATGGGGAGCAGGGAGGATAATAAAGAATACACACGGGAGTCAGTGAAGTTCTATGTAGGAGAGACAGTAACCAAAGGAAGAGAGGAAGGAGAAGGATCCAGAGAGGTAAAGTACGAAATAGGCCTAGCACTGTTTTCTAAAGCCTGTAAATCAGAAGAGGATAGTTCACCAAATATAGCATTAGATTTATAACGTTCCAGGTGGGAAGAAGGATCTAAAGGTTGATCGAGTGAAGTTCCTCTTAGAAGAGAAACCGGTGAAGGATCCAGTGAATTTGTAAGCCCCGAGGATACAAGAGGAGAGGTAACAACAAGCAGAGGTTCAGGTGGTGCTTCAGGATCAACAAAGCCAAGATTCAGGGAGTGAGCATAATAGAGAGAAGAGAATTTATCTCTAAGATGGCGAGTTTCACAACAGTGGTTGCAATGAAAAGGGAATGAGAATCAAACTCCCATAGTCGATCTCCACCTCAGGTAAAAGACCTCTCGATACATCTAGTTCTACAAGTACTTTTTTTAGGTGTTTATCGAACAAAAGATGGAAATCCTTTTCCAGTGCAACAAAATGACCTAAAGTATTTTCCAAACCAACAAGAAATTCTTTTCTCCACAGGGGGAAGGGAAAGGCAGGCAATAAGACCCAAAAATGGCGTTTGACCACTCTTTCTTTGAGTGGGTCGAACTTAGAATTCCAATGACTAAGCACCAAGGAGCCATTTTCAATAGTCCAGAGAGAATTAAGTATAGGGTAGCATCATCATCTTCAATGAAGACAATGACCAACCATTGGTTGGCTAGGAGGTTGATAGTTGGGACATAGTTCAGTATCGGCTTCCAGTTTTTTGTTGTCCACACAACCCACTCTTCCTTATTCAGGCTGCAATATTCTAAGCATCCAATCAGGGCATGGCGACACAATTCAGAAACCCTATCACTCATAACATCCTTACCCAGTACAAAGCGACACTTTGATTCCAACGATTTAAGCTTCTTATCTTTCCTGCGCTGTGTATCGGGAAGGGCGGTTAGGGGTAGCAGAGGGTTCCCTAGGGGGACAAAGTTCTGGAGATTCCATCTCCTAGTTATTAGTAAGGAGCCCAAAGGAGTAGAAGGTACCCACACCAGAAACCGACAGAGAAATGGTAAACCCTAGTTTGGGGTGTAAAAAAACAGGAACAGACCCTTGACCCGACAAAAAAGATAAACAAGACAAGAAAGCAGGCAAGTTGCAGGAATTCCCACTTTTTTTATATGGTTGGTACTAACCCTCGGAGGTGGGTGAACTCCATAGTGTTAAAGGGGTCATCCAAGCCATCTGACAGAGGTACATTGACACCCAACAAGACTTGAGAAGGAATACTGACACCAATGCCTACAATACTGGGACCCAAGAATACCCACCAGCCAAAACATAGAAAAAAAATACATACAAAGCAGGAAAATGTATAAATACCTCAATTACCAACCCGTGATGTATGCAGAGTCTAGGAGCCGTTGATGCTCGAGGAAATAGGGCCATATGTGGCTACAAAAACCATCAAGCCGTCAAGTCTACCATCAAGAGAAGTCAAGTGGTAATGGCAAAGGCTCAAAAAGTCGTTCCGAGAATAACCCATGCAGAATCAAGGACGCAAAAAAGGTGGTTAGTTTCCCGTAAATGCAGCCGTGGAAAGGGGAAACCGTTACATCACATAGAGTGTCTGAAGACCATCAAAGGGAAGGGTGTCGGAAGCACATAAAGTCGGCACCATACCAAAAAATAGGTAACATAATGTTTTTTGCAGAGTGGAGCATAATGGCTAGGTTTGGAGCACTCCAGAGACGGTAGATTCAAGCCCTCCATCGAAACCCTTTAGGGAAGGGTTAAATTTAAAAAGCTCTTCTAGGATTAGCACAAATACATGTAGACAAAGTTAGCCACATAATTTTCTACCACTCAAAGGAGGAAAAACCTCTTTCTAAAGAAAGTATTTTGATGAAATGCTTAGCCTTTCTAAATTCTTAATCATCAAAAGAATGGTAACATAATATCAACAAATAGATTCACTACTTTTGATTGTGTTGCATGTTTGTCCAACAATTTAGAAAAAAGTGAGCTCACACATAGCATGTTTTGTTATGCTTTGACTTTTATTCTCCTAATGAAGATGAAGCAAATTCTGCATACTTGGGAAGAGTATATCAAGATGCAAAAATTTAATGTAGGAGAAGCATCTTGATACATGAATCAACTTTTATTCTTCCAATGAAGATGAAGCAACTTCTATTATTCCAATAAAGATTAAGCAACCATGTATACTTGTGAAGAGTATATCAAGATGCAGTAAATTTAATGTAGGAGAATAGTATCTTGATAGATGAAGCAAATTATGTGAAGTTGTGAAGAGTTTATCAAGATGCATGAAAAAAAACTCCATGTAGAAGAATCGTATCTTGATTTTCATGTGTTCCAAATCCATAAAATTTTCAACTAAACTCAAAATTGTTAAAACCATAACTTCTAAAACACTTTTAATAAATATGATTGAAAGAATCAAAATAAGAATGAATTAATTAAATAATACTGGTGAATGTTATAATCATATATCTTTATTTATTTTTTAATGTTTTACTTCCATGAACTATTATTTAATATTCCTATAGTTATGCAAAAAAAATTATCGTAGTTTTATTTATAACTTATTTATATTTTATATTTATTTTGTATATCTACTTTATATTAAATTATTTTAATTTAATTTGTGTATTTGCATTTACTATTATTATATTTATAATTTAATTTTTTTATTTACACCTTCTATTATTATTGAACGGAAGAGGTGCATTCTACAACCCAATAAGAGAGAGATCTGTAACTAGTTTCGTGCTTATTATAGAGTTGACACGTGTCTTTTATAAAAATTAATAAAATATTATTAAAAATAACTTGTTCCCTTAAATGAAATTTATATTATTTATAAATGCATATATATAAAACAACATAAATTAGATAAACTAAAACCATAAAAAATTGGATTACACATTTCCACTCTAAAAAATGGCTTACAAGTTGAGAGATTTGATCCCTCCCAATACTTGGTAGATCCCATTTTAGGGGATCTATGTTGATTATAGTTATAATTTTTGTCTCTATGAAATTATATTTATTTTTTATTTTCCTCATATTTTGTTTTAATTATTTCACTTGAGTTTATTTATTTATTTTACTTTGGTTATTTTTATAATAATAACTTATATACTTATGCTTTGTCTTATTATACCTGCCGTCGGCAGGTTATATAGCGATCGGTTGGTCACCAAATTCCATTGACCAATATTAGTTTAAAACAATTAAACGAATGTTTATTAAAGTTTTTTAAATTTTTATTATTAAAATGAATTTGTTAAATATTAAAAATAATTTTAAAGTTTTTCAAAATTAAGTAAACTGTTTTTGTGATTGGTGCAGAGCAGAGATTTGACAATTTTTCCCTGCTGTGCAATATAATAACTGAATTATAAAAATAAATATAAAATATAAAATTGGAGAAAAAATAAAAAGTTGCCACGTATATAGTCTGCCACTGTCATTCATTTCTTTCATTTAATTAAGGACGGTCTCGCCGCCCCTGTCACAAAGAATTTTAATGCTGTTGTCTTTTCCAAAGTTACGTGGCAGCAAGCACATAGGAGAATTCAATGCTACTTGCATATTTTCCAACGTTCAATATTCCAGTGGTTGTTTTTCTTATGTTTTGACAGCCAAAGTATTCAAGCTTTTCTTATATTTTGACAGCCAAAGTATTCAAACGAGCACAAAATAACTTCTGGCAATCTCTGATGATGATGATGTTACGGACGAGACTTCAACTTCGTTTCTAGCCAAGAAGGGAAAATGAGACATTCAAATTTTGGAGCGAGCACCCCACCTCCATACAACACTACCTCCAGCTCTAAAAATATTGTTTCAACTACCAATAAATGCAATTATTCCGATGAAGAAGTGAAAAGAAAGAAGCACGGCATGACTAATAGATAAGAGACAGAAAATAAATCTTGCTTAAAATTTGATATGAGCAGTCAAACAAAAGAAAAATCAAATTGAAGATACTTCCAATACTAAAATTAAAATAATCAGAAAGGTGGAAGATTTTTTTAAATGACCTTGGTGTTCATAATCCACTACGTTTTAGATGATATTTGTCATGTTTAAAATTTCCACTGAAGCTTCCCTCTATCAAACATAAGCAAATTTTAAATGGAAGATATTTTCCAGCACAAAAAGAATTGTATTTAATTTATTTTCTGGCTCGCATTGTCATGGTAGTTTTAAATTACATTTCGCAAAATTTGTCATTCAAGGCAGTAGAGAAGGGCGGTAGATAAGGTCCTAATAAACTAGCAACACAAAAAATGCAGAAAGGCAAGCTTCAAATAACAGACAATGTATATCGTTCTACATGAAAATCCAAGTTCTTCACATAAATATCTCCAATATGAAGCTTAACACGGCCCTTTCTGTATCCAAGGACACTAAAAAAAGCCATGAAGAACTTCCAATAAATGCAATTAGTCTTCGGAGGAAGTGAAAAGGCAGAAGCACAGTGTGACTAATAGATAACAGACAAGAAAATAAAGCCTGGTAGCATTCTTTTTTTTAAAGAAAACCCTTAAGGCTAAAAGCTTTCTTACTTCACTAATTTGATCTGCAGGTGCTATACCATATGGAAAGCGTTCACTTATCTTTCAATTAAATATCAGTCCGCCGTATCGCTACATAAAACCCAATTAATGATAGGATCTTTTTTTGTGATAGAAAAACCGTTGCATTGATTTATTGATTGAAATTTACTTTCAACTCCTGCAACTATCTACAAAGCGTTTCTCAGCCTTTCTCTTGCTTTTCTTGCTTTTCTCGTAGTCAGTTTCAGAGCCATTTTTTGCAAATACAATCATCATCACAAGTTGGGTTAATGATTCATACCTTATAGAATCTCAAAACCATTAATTTTCCATGCAGTGCCATCATCATTAGTCAATAGGTTTAATAATTTACAACATACTGGATCTGAAAACCATTCATTCTGCTTGAAGAGAGCAAAAGGTAGTGGCATACCTTCATATATGGTGATAACAATAGCCTAAAAAATTGCTCAATTCAGATTGTATTAAGGATCAAAACTTACCTAACTTACATTCTTCCGGAAGGTTTCTCGCCTTTCGTTTTAAGGCTTCCAATCTTCAATATCATTCTTATTCCAATCTACACAGTAAATTTTAGGTAAACTGTGAAGACCGAGAGCGTTCCTCTTCATGACCAACTATAGACTCGATAATTTGTTGATAAGATGAAGAAGACGAATTGGCAATTGAGAAATTACTACAGATCTCTCCCTCGGCTCCTGTTAGAACGTACAGCTGCCCCATTTTAAGCATTCCTAGAGTGAAATTTGTGAAGAACACGGTCTGGTTGGATGCAAAATTGTCCACAATGTCTTCAGTATCTGTGGAATCCGCGTACAGACTCTGGTCGGAGGTGAAGAGCGTTTCATTGTTCTTAGCAGAACATTTAACAACAAAAAATTCAAGTACAACGAACCCATAGAATCCAAGAACTAGCTAAAGAGATGAATTCCCCAAAAGAATGGTCAGACTTGTCATGCATGCCTGTGAGAAGGCCCCTCTAGATTTGCCACAGTGAAGTCGAAGAATGCATGAGCCTTCCACGTGCTATGCATGCACTGAGATGATTACAACTTGTGCTTGCCAAAGAGAGGGGAAATGAATAAACTGGTAACAGATGGATACACGGACTTTGAAAACTTAAATGGATTCATGGACTTTGAAAACTTAAATATATTATTATATTATATTTTCAACAGACTTAATGCCTCTTTTCAAAGCACTGGCATTTTCTTAAGATATGCTTAATCATTAATTTTCAGCTTGTGGCACTATATAACGTTCTTCTCGTAACTCAACTCGGACGGAAAAAAAGTTTTAACACGGATAATTTAAACATGAAAAGAACCGAGTGTCTAGCTTCATAACTAAATGATATCTTTTACATGACGATTTGTTGTAGGCAATTTGCACCTTCTGAAAATTTAAGTGCTTGTTTTGATTTGAACTTTAGACATTTTTTAAAACCCTAACTATCACTTCCGACGAAAAGGGGAGAAAATATCCATTTTAATATCTTATCATGCATACCTGTCATTTGCGACGAAAAAGGGAGAAAATATCCATCTTAATATCTTATCATGAATAATATTTGACCTAGAATGAATTAAAAAAAGGTTTTGTGGAATCTTTGAATCGGCATTATATGTATATTTGAAACTCCTTTGGCAACAACTATTGGATGATTAAAGTCTTTAGCGACACTCCCACGTGCAAATCCACATGTCACATTTTATAATGTATCACATTCTTGTAACTTTGTCAGTTGTCCATTATTCATGGAAAAAACAAACAAGATATAACCTCTTTTCTTGCTACTTTCAAGGTTTGTTTATGCAGTATGTTATCTCCCAACATGTTGACGAAAGAGGGGGAGAGCAATATGGGGCCTCTTGGAGAATCCAAGTTTGAAATTTTAATACGTGTCAAAGACATGAAAATTAAGATGGCATATGTCGATTTAGCAACACTTTAAAAATTCCTAAGATCCAACGTCATAGGGTCTAAGACATGTACCAAGTTAGGTGCATCTACCTATCTTGCACATTTGGTAATGCGACCACGCACCTTTCATATCGATTAACAAATGTTATCTTCTTATAAAGT
>LPNX010293180.1:0-42456 GCA_001517045.1 Pseudotsuga menziesii | reverse complement strand
AATGTTTCATAATTACTTCAACTTTCAACTTATATACATTATGGCATTAAAATATTTCTAAACGACAGGTATAAGCAGCCTTGCTGCTATTTCACTTGTTTGATTTAATATTTCTTTCCATTATTCAATTACTATATTTGATTTATGAATAGTCACATCATAACTTATTTATTTAAATTATAATCATAATTTATTAAAGAAAATACCTCTAATATTCATATCAAAATATATGAAACTAACATATCAATTCTCACTACAATGCTATATTATCTATAAATTTAGTGTTATTTATATAATGTGTTAAATGAATTAAATATTAAAAAAGCTCGTATATAGCATCATTTATTAAAACCCTAAAACTTCATAACATTAAAAACATTAGACGAAACTTCAAACTCTCATGTGCTACATCATCCTTTTGTATTTAAAAAGATAATGTGAAATGCTATTTTTGTATGGAAATAATAAAAAATGCGCACAAAGGTGAAGTTATCAAGCCTAAAAATTCATATAAGTGATATTATAATAGTTGTTGACCTACATAATTTAAAAAAAGATAGATCTAAATAAAAATATATTGGAAGAAAAAAGAAATTGTAGGCTGTCACACGAAAAAATATAACATTGATTGCAAGAACCTCTGGAAAAACAATTGTAAACTTTGACAATAAAAGATAAATACTTCCCATGAAATTAACTAAACTTCAAAACATTCTACACACCCGGTGACGTAAACCAAACTTCGACCATAAAAAATACAAATACTTCCCATGAAATTAACCAAACTTCAAAACATTCTACACACTCGGTGAGGTAAACCAACTTCTATACATGTATGATCTTTTCTCCTTTTTGTGAGTATGGTAAGCCACTGACATTTTAGCATTTTAGCATTTGAGTTTAGTATCTGACTACTTTAGAACTGATAGATTTTATTTAGGATGTAACGAGTTACTTTTGATTCAATTTTGAATATCAAGAAACCTCTATTTTTCTAAAAAAAACCAACTTTATTTTAATAAATTACAACTAATTCTAATGACAAACTTATTAAAGATCTAGTTTAAAATAAAAACAATTTTTATAAAAACATTAAAGCTTTTCATCCAATTGGTCAATTAATATGACTATCAAGTTCATTCATAAAAGTAATTGTTGCTTATGTGACTTTGTGGTTATTCAAGGTTTGCTTCCAAACCAACCTTTGAAAGTGGTTATAGGGAATTGTTGGAAGACGTATCCATCAATCAGTCAGATTTCATGCCGGAGTTTGCTAGAGAAAGGGTGAATTAGAATTAAAAGCCTAGTTATTAAGATCAGTTTTCACATTTCTTTACTACAGTGTTATAGAACACAAGTTTGCATATAAATACAAAAATTGTCATATTAGCAAAAGGATCAATTGAATAAAAAAATTCTCAAAAAAACTACATAAATAACATTATTCTAAAAATTAAATAATCTTACTTTTCAAATTATTGTTGAAAAGAATCTCAATTTCATATTAAATTATAAATTTTTATAATTCAAAAATTATTTTGATTGCATCATAACCTTTCATTATCTAGAATTCAATGGTTTATCTTTGCATTATAACTTTTTATAAACCCAACCTTGAATTTTTTTATTACAAAATTGAATTTAACACACATATATATAAAATTAATATGATATGTTTGGATGATGATGATGGTTAAAGTCCACTGAGACCGAACTTGGTCTATCACACCTAAATAAAAGAATTAATTAGTTTGTTTTAAAATTGTACTCCTATGCTCAAAAAGCTTGGAGAGAATTGTCCCTAGCTTGCTATAATTTTGACATATATGTTGTGTTTTATAAATTAAAAAATAAAATAAAAAAACAATCTTCGCTATAAGAGTGACTTTGATTTGATATATACACAATAATTAAATTTAGGGCATGTAGAAAAATTTTCTTTATTTGTTTATTTAAATATAATGAAATAATTTTTTTCATAATTAGAATTTAATAACAAGAAATAAAATGCTAAAATTCATGTATACATTGAAATTAACAATAAAATTCCTACCCATTTTGAAGTTTCAAAAATATTTAGGTAAGAAGCAACAATGTTTGCTCTTTATCCAAAGCCAACTTTTTTTCCTCTCTCGCCATAATGTTGAAGGTAGAACTTTTGCCTCTCTCACATAGATAATCATAATACTTAGCTTTCATCTATTTGGAGACCTCAATCAAACTATGTGATCCAGCTATATAAAAACGCCACTAGATTTCCTCTATCAAAATTTGATGATGATCAATCAGATGATAAACAATCTTCATGCAATCTATTGACATTTGATAATCAATTTGTGAAAAGGTAGAGTAGATACATGCTATTAATTTGAGTGATTCATACCTTTCTCCTAATAGGTTCATTATTTTGACCATGTAACATATGTGCACATAATGTAAGACCACACAATACGCTACGCTAATGAGAATTTAAAAATGGTCAAAGTGCTTCTTTAAATATTCCATCTGCATTTACATTTTTGAAACAAAATTTAAATTGCAGCATTCTAACACAATGCATTCTATTTGTAAGGTATTTTTCATCCACACCAATATATACGATGCATGAAATTTCATTCACACCAATCCACAAAATTCCATGCACACGAATACATATAATCCACAAACACAATTGAAAGGAATATGTGAAAATGCTTTTGAAATACCTGCAAATAAGCAACCAGAGCAAAGGAAAGAAAAAAGTAGTACAAGAAAAATCACACCATTTTTCATTGTCCTCATCTTAGTACACAACATAATGTAGCTTCTCTATATTGCAAGGAATTGCACTATCTATATCTCCATTAAGACAATACGTGAGGACAAAAAACAAAATCTTTGCATCGATAGGCGTATATATGTTAGAATTTTGGGGTGGACTGCCATCTATGCTTTTTCATCTACCAACGAGAATGAGACAAGTGTACTGTCCATATTGATTCTATGGTAGTTGTCCAAGATTAAATGAGAATGAGACAAGTGTACTGTCCAGATTGATTATATGAGTATCGTCCAAAATTAATAATTAATAATTTCAAAAAAATAAAAATAATTTAATTAACATGTGATAAGTAGAGTTAGTGATAGTTGTAAAAATTAAAATTAATCTTCAACCATTCGATTATTAGATACAACTATTAGCTTAACACAAATGTGTCTAGAACTATTAGCTTAACTTCAACTCTAATCAAAGTTATATTGGATAACTATTAGCTTAATTGTTATATGCAACTATTATGTTAACTCCAATGATTCTACAACTATTAGCTTAACTACAAGTCTAATTACTTACGGCTTAGTCCAAGTGCATTTGGCATCTAGGAGTCTAGCTAATGTGCAATCATGTAAGAGTCGAACTCCAAATAAAATAGTTCAAACTCTTAATAAATTCCTCTGAACTCGTGTGATAACTGCACTTAGTGGCATGGTATTGTGCAACTCATGTGACACTTGAACTCCACCTACCAATTGGGATTCCACTTAATGTGCATAAGGCTTCGTCGAACTCCATTTGGAAGCTAGAAGTTAGGATAACTCATAGCTCTTTTATTAACTACAATATATTTATATTACCTTAACTATTAGATACAACTATTAGCTTAACTCCAATGATTCTACAACTATTAGCTTAACTTCAACTCTAATTACTTACGGCTTAGTCCAAGTGCATTTGGCATCTAGGAGTCTAGCTAATGTGCAGTCATGTAAGAGTTGAACTCCTAATAAAATAGTTCGAAATCCTAATAAATTCCTCTGAACTCATGTGATAACTACACTTAGTAGCATGGTATTGTGCAACTCATGTGACACTCGAACTCCACATACCAACTGGGACTTTAGTTAATGTGCATAATTCTTAGTCAGGATAACTCAGAACTCTTTAATTAACCACAAAAGATTTATATTAACTTTTAAATTAACTATTAATCGTTCGAACTCCTTATAAACAATTATAAAAAATAAAAAATAGCTCATGTGATAACTAAACTTAATGGAATTGTTGTTGCTAGTGTGTAGTCCATGTGATAGTTGAACTCCATCTAGCAGCTCGAAGTCGAGTTAATTAGTCAAATCGCATTTTACAGTTGGGAGTTGAAGTAAAGTGCAGTTCGTGTGATAGTATAATTCGTAATAAAATCCTCTAAGCTCCTAATAAATTCCTCTTAACTCATGTGATAACTGCACTTAGTGGCATGGTAATGTGCAACTGATGTGACACTCGAACTTCACCTACCAATTGGGAGTCTAGTTAATGTGCATAAGGTTTAGTCCAACTCCATTTCGAAGCTAGAAGTCATGATAACTCAAAGCTCTTTTATTAACTACAATATATTTATATTAACTATTAAATAAAACTATTAGCTTAACTCCAACATGATGATACAACTATGAGTTTAACAACCACAACTTAAGTGGTTTTTATCTTAGATTAACTATTAGATACAAGTAATTGACACATTCTTTAGGAAAAAAAATTATAACTATTAGGTTAAGTCCAATGATGATACAACTTTAACTTAACTTCAACTCCAATCACAAATTTTAATTGAACTCCAATGGTTGATATATTAAATTTTAAATTAACTATTAGATATAATTATTAGTTTAAATCCATTGATTCTACAACTATTAGCTTAACTTTAACTCTAATCGCAATTATATTGGATAACTATTAGATTAACTATTAGGTTAACTCCAATCATCATACAACTATTAAATTAACTTCACTGATGATATATTCCTCTCGGCGTATTCCAAACATAAATTAATCTTATTAATATGGTTGTTGCTAGTTGAATACCATCATTCATGTAGAGAATAATCATGAACTCCAACAGGTGAAAAACATTGGTCCTAGAGTATTTTTTCAATTGAATTCCCTTAAAACGGGTTTTCCTCATAAATCTCCTATGTCGCCAGTGGTACCCTCAAATTTCAAATTTCTTAAAAGACTTTCTCATCATCATCGAGGCCCTTAGTGTTGGCTTCAATCTCTTCTCCATGCTAAAACTGATCAGAATTGTTGGATGACTCTATATTGTGAGGAAGCTCCTCGCATTTACGAGCGTGCTCTTTACCCTCCCACTAAATCCCATCCCAAATTGATTCTATTGTTTCATAGCAATAATATTTCTCAACAAGAAACTTGAGATTCTACAGAAGTTTATCCTGGAATGACCTCAGAATCTCAAGTCACCTCTTGACAAGAATCCCAACTTCCTCTTGTGTAAACCTTAATATCCTCAATATTTTCAATTTAGCTTCGAAGTGTCCCTTTTCAACACACTCAATAGATGAAAAGTGCGAGCAAACGCATACACTGGTGACTGTACTAATGGAAGGGGACAAATTGTAGCACCACAACATCCCAAACTACCATCAATTTGCAGCTAGAAAAACACAAAATATTTCAAGAATAACTTGACTAAACTTTCCAACAAAAACAATGGACTATATTATCAAAGATAACATGAAATAAATAATGCCGGCGGTGCCAAGAGAACTACAATTGGGATTACAGTTCTCTGAACCTACCTCTCTTAACTACCTTCAAGATTCAATCCTCAACTAGAATGATCTCTTCATAAACCTTATTGTCTGTCTTGAAGCTTCTAAATTTCCAATCCAATTCCATCTTTTGAAGCTTTTCCTTTCTAATTACATTTAACTACAATAACTATGAGGAAATTCTTGTTGCTTAAAACAATATCATTACCAAATACCAACTTAGGTTTGGAGAGACTAACATTTCACCCATGACTTAATGCATCCTTGATTATGGAAATCCCTGTCATATTAATCATTAAAAGAAAATTCAATCTCTCTTGGGAGTTAAGGTTTAAAAAAGGAATACCTAAAGTTCAGATGGCTATGTTGTCCTTCTTAGGCATAGTCATGCACACTGCCTTTCTTGCAATTGCAATAGCAATTTCTTTTCCAGGTATTTTTTTTATATTTTCATAGCAATGAACAGAACAAGGGAGTGCTCAATAGTGAACAAACAAAACAACAATGAAAGAGAAAGGAAAGTACTTTGAAATCATATTTCCCAATGATTTTCTAGGGTTTTCTCGTAAAGTAGTTAAGACTTAAATACTAAGGAGTAATTTTGGATTACTGTCAGAGTCAAGTTTGGAATTTGATGGGAATATGCCTATCATGAATAATTTTACCCATCAAAATACTAATAAATTTTTTAACAAATTGTCTCAATGAAAGGGAAACAATTTTCTAGGATGTATTTTTTACTGTTAATTAATTTTTGAAACCTTCGTTATTTTTTATTAATAATCTTGTTAAAATATGTGTATGCCTAGATAAGTGGATTGCAATAGGTGGAATGTTATTATATATGTACTAATGGAGACTAAAAAATTCCCACTTGATTGAAGCATTCCAATTTGATTGAAGAGTAGGTGGGTGATTTTTCCTTAAATGGAGATGTATTTGCTTTCATTCCATTGGCGTATTATCCCATTACAGGCTGGTTTCCTTCCGTTAGTGCATTTCCCTTGCTTTTGTGCCCTTCCTACAGAGGATAAGTGGATTTTCAAGTCGAGAGAGGTGGGTACCATTTTAGAAGAAGAAGTCAGTTTTAAACTATGTTAATAAAAGAATTACTCCAACCACCCACCAAACATCAACAATTTATCAGCTACAAAATTTACTAAGTATCAACAATTTATTAACTACCAAATTTATCAAGTATCACCTATGGAATTTTAGACACACTTTATTTTTGGTTATAGGCATTAGAATAGTAGAATCACCTACTAAATTTAGATACCCAATTCTCTAACAGCTTGAAAGTGCTCTCTCTGGCTACCACAAACTTGGAGCTACAAACTTTGGTAAGATGTTATTTTTAATTTTTTTATAGATTTGATAATAATCTAAAAACATATTTTAATGAAACTATTATGTGTATTTTCTTAAACATGAAATTGTTTTTGTTATTTTGATATTGAGTTACGACAAAGGCATGGAAACAAGGGTTTGTTGTGGGAGTCTCCAAATTCCCCTTTGTATAGTTCCAATAGTTCCAAGTTATAATTTATAGGTCTTTTTTTAGAAAATAATTGAGCTCAAAAAATAGCTTTTACCAAAACATTTGCTTCATGCATAATACATAGACCACTCCACTTGCGTGAAAGATTTGCTCTTGGTATGTGCAAGTTCATGTGCAATAATAGTTGAGGATTCCTAAACATTTCATGCCTTGGAAAAAAAACCTTATTAAATATATTTTGACAAATGAAGGGGATAACATCATAGTACAATTTCAATTGCAAAGCTTTTTTTAATGAATTCCTCTACAAATGGCATATTATATTTATCTGGCATTTTAACACAAGTTCTTTGGAGTAAAATGTCACAATTTCAATTACGTCATTGATGCAACATTTTAAGATTGAAAGATTTGGTATGTCGCATTACATGTGACCTAACATTAGCCTATGGAAAGGATTCTAGGTTCCACCTTTTGTTTGTTCAGTGAATTTATCACTTAATGTACTTCAAATGAATTAACACATGTTACTTTTGAGTTTGTCACTATTAGTAGGTTTTTTTGGTTCCACCCTCATTCTTCAGAGTACATGATCAACTAAAAACATGGGTAAATGGGTCTATTGTTATATTTAAATTGGAACTTAAAATCCTTAATAAAAACATATATCTTAATTGAAAATTCAAATTTCACAATTTCAATTACACCATTCATGTAACATGTTAATCTTGCAAAATTTTGTACATGTGGCTTGACATTAACCTTGAGAAAGGATTCTAGGTTCCACATTTTGTTTGTTTCTTAAGTTTATTATTTAATGTACTTTAGATGCATAATATTGGCACATATTGCTTTTGAGTTGTCTATATCACTTTTTATAAGTTGTTTTGTTTTACCTTTGATTCTAAATGCACATGATTAAACGAATGCACATGATTAAACGAGTCTATTGTCATCTTTTTTATTGTTATGAGTCTATTGTGGTTCTCAATGTCCTTCATTTCATTCCCAATTGGTAAGCTTGGGCTATGGTGCTTTCATATGTTGCAAAGGGAAAACTCAATTCTGACATTGTTTTGGTTTCCTTTTTTCTTTTTTTGCTTATTCTTATGCTTCACTAGTTTTTTTTAAGAGTACAGTTGAAATTCAATTTGAACTCAGTTCTGACATTGTTTTGGTTTTTTTATTTTTTTTAAGGGTACAGTGGAAATTCAATTTGAACTCAGTTCTGACATTGTTTTGGTTTTTTTATTTATTTTAATGCTTCACTAGTTTGTTTAAGGGTAGAGTGGAAATTCAATTTGCAAAGCTTTATATTGTTGGAGCGATGTGTCGAAGGTTTGAATGCTTCTTGCATCTCAATTTATAAAACAAGAATGAGACATCCATCTTGTACTGATTTTTCAATCCATGAATCAAAGCATGGAACATGTGGATTTCCACAACTGTTCTTTGCTCAAAGAAATTAGTGGCTTGTTTTTGAGTACCAAGGTATTACTCAACAATATGGAAATCTAATTACATTATAAATAATATATCGAATTACGTAATAAAGAATGTAGTAATTTTGTTATTGAATTCATGGAAATGTTTCTCAATGGCCCCCGCAATTTTATGCTCACAATTCAGTGATTAGAGAGTTGTCATTAAAAATTTCATATATAACCCGAATGGATGTCACCTTGCATTTGAAAATTTGGTTTCATGTATGGATCGGAGGGAGCTGCGAGGAATTGGTCTGTCAATAACCCGAATGGATGGATCATTCTCGTACAAGCTAGAATGTGCACCAATAAGGTGAATATGAACCATTAGCCTTCTAACTCAATCATTTAGGCCATCAACTCAGGAAATTACTTATATAAAGAAAGGAATAATTCCGCTGGAAATCAAACATAAATTGTTTCTAATTGAGAAATACAAGCAGTTTTTGGGTAACCTGTAGGAAAATGTGCATATGAGATAGCGCGCCCCTAATTTATCAAGTTTCTTTTGGTAGTCTTCTGCCTTGGCATGATAGTTGGAACAAAACCGTATTGAACGACTTTATACAGTTGGATATCGGATACTTGAGGAATGAGAGCTTGCTCGAGAGAAATGTTTAGTCCAACTATGAATTGAATTGGCAGATACTAAGCCGAATTTTGTTTTTTTTTAATAAATCGTATAACTATCAAAAGTGTTGAAGTTCAGCAAATGTTCATACAATAAGCACTCTCCTTCCAGCGGCCTCTTAATTTCTCAGTTGTGTGCCAACAAGAATGTGTTGGGCCCTTTAGATGGGAGGTGCCAGTTAGAATGTTAACACTTGGCCTCTTTGCAGGTGGCTTCTCAATAACTCTGTAGCTGTGGATCCATATTGAAGTCGCCTTGTGGATGGCCTCTCGGTTGTTGCGGTGCAGTTGAGAGAATGTGTGGTGCCGTGTTGAGGCCCAGCGGTGGAAAATGTTCATCAGAACTGTAGCATATTGGAGTTAACTACAAGTACTTGTTGGGTAGGTTCTTTGCTCAAACTAAAATCATTTCTTCTTTGGAATCAATGGTCTTTTGTTTTCCATTGCAAGCGAGATTAAGCTGCATGAGAGAGTATTGACAAATAAATAAAAGGTGTAGATTTTTTCTAGACAGATAGACATTACAAGTGCCAGTACTATTTTTGAGTAGGAGGCATGTAGCTTGTGTAGGAATCGGTTAATTACTCCCTTACCTTTCCCAAAAGTCTGGTTGAGTTTTGTTGCTCATTTGTTTTTTGAAATTGATTGAAATAGCTACTAACAGCAATGTGCAGCCACAAATTTTATTGTGATCTAAAAGAAATTATGACACATGGTTTATTAAAATGAGAATTATCCTAAGTGCTCAGGATTTTTGGGAGTTTGTTTCGATTGACTATCCTAAACCAACTAATCAAGCAGCTGAGCGTGTTTTGCTGAAGGAAAATCGGAAGAAGAAAAATAAAGCTCTTGGTCTTATTCAGCAAGGACTGAGTGAATCTATTTTTCTGAAGATATCAAGTGCTGAGTCGTCAAAGAAAGCTTGGGACACTCTTGAAACGTGCTATCAAGGTGTGACTAAGGTGAAGAATATTAAGTTGCAGAATTTAAGAACAGACTTTGAGAATCTAAAGATGAAAGATAGTGAGACTGTTGATAATTTCATGACACAAGTCATGAGTGTTGTAAACCAGCTATGTCAGTATGGTGAAGATCTTCCAAATCAGCGTGTGATTGAAAAATTGCTGAGATGTTTGTAGAAGAAGTTTGACACAGTGGTTGTTCCAATTGAAGAATTTAAAAATCTCAATCAAATGCACATTGATAAGATGACCGGTTCATTGCTTGCTCATGAATCAAGAATGAACAGGTATGATGACACTCCTTTAGAAAATGTTCTTAAATCTCAGTTAAATGTTACTAGAGGTAGAGGCAGAGGAAGAGCTAGTAACAGAGGAAGGGGGGGACGAAGTGCTGGTCATAGTGACATCAGAAATGATGTTGAAAATGAAGAGAAGTTACAGCAAAGTACTCCTAGCATAAGGGGGAGTACCAGTAGAGCAGGACAGTAAGGAAACCAAAGGTATGATAAATCTAAAGTTTAATGTTTTTATTGTAATAAATTTGGGCATTTTGCTAACAAGTGTTGGAAGAAACAAGCATATGCTAGTAAGTTGTCTACACACATGATAGAAAACACTGAAAATGAAGAGCGGTCTATGTTTTTGACTTGTAATGTCACTTAGGAAAGTTCAAAATATATTTGGTTTTTGGACAACGCATGCAGCAACCACATGACTGGAAATAAGGAATTATTTTCAAGTCTAGACACCAGCATTCAGTCTAAAGTGAAGTTGGGTAATGAATGTAAGGTAAAAGTTAATGGTAAAGGTGTGATTGCTATGTATGAAAAAGATGGTAAAAGAAGAACAATACATGATGTTTATTATGTTCCTGGTTTAATGTGTAATTTATTGAGTGTTGGACAATTGTTGAAGAAAGAATACAAAGTATTCTTTAAGAAAAATGTATGCACTATTTCTGATAAATATCCAAGTAAACAGTTGATTGCCAGAGTAGAGATGACTAAGAATAGAATGTTTCCACTGACTATGAGAAACGATTTGACTAACTCTTTGAATGGTTATAAAACTAAGAGTTTAGATCAATCATGGTTATGGCATTTGAGATATGGCCATTTACATTTTGGTGGTTTAGAATTGCTACAGAAGAAGCAGATGGTAAAAGGATTGCCGTGTATTTAGCAGCTAGCAGGCTCATGTGAGAGTTGCATATTGGGAAAGCATCATAGAGAGAAATTTATTTTTGGAGTCTCAAGCAGAGCAAAGGAACCATTGGAGCTGGTACACACTGATTTGTGTGGACCGATGCAAACACCTTCTTTGACTGGTAATGTATATTTTATGTCTTTTATTGATGATTACAGTTGAAAAACTTGGGTGTATTTGTTGAAACATAAATCTCAAACATTTAATGTGTTTAAAATTTTTAAAGCTATGGCTGAAAAAGAGAGTAAAAAATTTATTAAACTCTTGAGATTAGATGGAGGAGGTGAGTATATGTCAAATGAATTTATGGATTTTTGTAAGTATCATGGAATTAAAAGGCAGTTTACTGCATGCTACACTCCACAACAAAACATTGTAGTAGAAAGGAAGAATCAAACCATTATGAACATGGCTCGAAGTATGATGAAGGAGAAGCATCTTTCAAATGAATATTGGGGAGGACGTTGTTGCTTGTTTAGTATACATTCTGAACAGAAGCCCAACAAAAGGCGCGAAGGATCGAGTTCCTCAATAAGCTTGGAGCGGTGAGTATAGAAACATATCTCATTTAAGAATTTTTGGTTGTGTAGCTTATGCACATGTAACTGAAGAGTTGAGGAGAAAGTTAGATGACAGAAGCTAGAAATGTACTTTTGTTGGATATAGTGAAGAATCTAAAGCATATAGACTGTATAATCCCATCACTAAGAAGTATGTAATTAGCAGAGATGTGGCATTTAAAGAAGAAGAAGCATGTGATGAGAGCATTGATAAATTAGTTGGTGACGAAGCTATAACACCTCACAAAGAAGATGAAGAAGATGAACAAGGCACACATGGAGGACAGTTAACTCCACATACACCAGCAGCAAGGACACCTGCCAGAATGCCTAGAGCTCATGAACATGGTGAACCATCAAGTGTTGGTGGACAACAAGGAACAGGATCGGAGGTAAGTAATGAATCAAATCCCACATTGGCATCATTAAGAAACAGAGTTAGAGGTCAGAAGACTAGAAGTTTAAGAGAATTGTATGAACAGAATGATGAAGTAGATCAAGTTTCAAATTTTGCATTTATAGCATGTGATCCTGTAGATTTTGATGAAGTTGTTAAAAAGGATGTTTGGATAAAAGCAATGGATGAAGAAATTGATGCCATAGAAAGAAATAATACTTGGGATCTTGTAGATTTGCCTGAAGTTAAAAACTGTATTGGTGTCAAATGGATTTATAAAACTAAGTTAAATCCTGATGGTGATGTTGAAAAATATAAAGCAAGACTTGTTGCTAAGGGGTTTAGTCAACAACCTGGAATTGATTATAATGAGACATTTGCACATGTAGCCAGACTTGATACAGTAAGGATGGTATTAGGTATTGCTGCTCATAATAAATGTTATGTACATCAAATGGATGTAATGTTTGCATTTTTTAATGGATCTTTAGAAGAAGAGGTTTATGTGAGACAACCTCCAGGATATGAGGTTGATGTACAAGAAGACAAAGTCTACAGATTGAAGAAAGCATTGTATGGATTGAAGTAGGCACCTAGAGTATGGTACAATAGAATTGATGAATATTTAAATGGTGAAGGATTCAGTAGAATTCCAAGTGAAGCAACATTGTATACAAAGGTAAACCAAGAAGGTAAAATACTGATTGTTTGTTTATATGTGGATGATTTGATATTCACTGGAGATCTTTCTGTAGATGAGTTCAAGAAAGCCATGAAAACAAAATTTGAGATGATTGATTTAGGATTGATGAAATATTTCCTTGGTATTGAGGTAATTCAATCTGAAGATGATATTTTTATATGTCATTCTAAATATGAAAAATATGTGTTGAAAAGATTCAGAATGCTGAATTGTAAGCCAGCTATAACTCCAATAGAAACTGGCACAAAACTCAGTAAGGATGATGATGGGTCAAAAGTTGATCCAATGATAAGAGACTAGTTGGAAGTCTCATGTACTTAACTGCAACAAGACCTGATATAATCACTATATAATGTTTGCAGTAAGTTTAATTTCAAGGTTTCTGGAAACACCAAAGAGTACTCACTGGCAAGATGGAAAGAGAATCCTAAGATATATTACCGAAACAACAAATTTTGGTATCTATTATACATCTAATTCAAATTTTAAGTTGATTGGATACACTGACAGTGATTTTGCAGGTTTTATTGATGATAGAAAGAGCACATCTGGATATGTGTTCAGTTTTGGATCGGGATCAGCAGCATGGGCATCGAAGAAGAAACCCATAGTGACAATATCATCTGCTGAGGCAGAGTATGTTGCAGCAACAACAAATGCATGTCAAACAGTATGGATGAGAAGAACTCTTTCTGAGTCACAGCATGAACAAAATGAACCAACTCCAATATTTTGTGATAATAACTCAGCTATTGCATTATCAAGAAATCACACCTTTCACAAAAGAAGTAAACATATTGATACACGGTATCATTTTATTCGTGAACTGATAAACAACAATGAAACTAGTGTGGAATTTTGCACATCAAAAAATCAGTTTGCAGACTTGTTTAGAAAACCATTGGAAAAATATTTGTTTGAACTTCATAGAAAAAACATTGGGGTTTGTAAGCTGTAACAGAAATCAAGTGCTACAAAATTTTGTTTTTTGAGTGTAGTAATTAAGGGGGAGAATGTAGGAATCGGTTAATTACTCCCCTGCTTTTCCCACAGCTTGCACTTAGATTTACTTGATAGAGAGGGATAGAGAGGGAACAGACACATATGCAATGAACTTGAAGAAGTAACTGATACAAATGAAAACTTCTTCAACACTTTATATGCAAACCTCCAGAATATGTAACCGGAGCAAACGAAAACTTCTTCAACACCAATGGCAGAAGTTGGTTGGGAGAGAAGAATGACCTATGGCTAAAGGTGATTTGCAGTAGGGACAACAAAAGTGAACAATGGTTTTCAAACAGGAATCTGGGAAAAAATACCTAACTACATGAGAAATAAACTAGCAATTACTTCAGAAGGTGCAATAAAAAATGGAAAGCTAAAAAATGAGAAGAAAAATAGATGTGATGAAGTACAAGAGAGTATAGTATTTTTTTTAGCACTCAATAAAAATATGTCATAGAGCCTGATTTGATGTAATCTTTAGAGAATACCCTTAATTTCATTAACTATTGATAAATACCTACAGAAATTATTTTAGTGATCCCCCTCTCAATACATCTTTTTAATTAAAAATACCCCTTTATTACAAGATATCCAATATTTTTTTACTAGATACCTCTTTATATACCCCTAATACCTATAAACCCGTCCCCCTCCCCCCAATACCTACAATATATTAACCTTTTTTTAGTATTAAAAAACCCCCCTTTATGAATGAACGTGATAAGGTATTGGTCAATAAGGTGAAGCCCCGTGTACTGATATAAGTTTGGATCCAACCCCTGATAATCTTCCACTCAATGTCATGAAACTTGATTACTCTTTGTTTATGCTTGGGACTAAGGAAATCTTGTTTGTTGCATCATGGATGCTCAATTATGTATGTGTAGCATGTTTTGGATGGTTTAAACATATGGGTACTTTGTTAGACAAGACACCCAATTTTGAGCTTTGTTAGTACTTGTGGATGCTCAAGTGGACACTCAAATGCTATGCAATCTCAAATGCTTTGCCTTCATCCATTGTTTTACCTCAAAGAGGTTATGTAATCCACAACATTCAACTTCATGGGGCCCTAGAATTGTTGGGAGTTTGTGAGCCATGTTTCCATTTTAACAACTACGCCCATTTCCCTTTAAATCTAAGTGCCAAGAAAGTCGACATATATTCAAAGATTCCAAAGAAAATGAATTTGTTGTATTGTATTTAATAGTATACATTGGATATCATCATGTAATGACTATAAAACCATAATTAGAATAAACCATCAAACCATGTTCGAGTAGGTCCCACAACGACATACACACTAACACAACTATGCCTTATTGAGTTGACATTGACATATTACAAGTCAAGAAAATGTATTATGATTTGTGAAAGGAACTTTGACAATAACACTAGGATACCTTCCTTATGTGTGTCTTCTTATGCAACTTATTAATGAGTTATTTCCATGCACATTTACATGTACTCATAATGACAACTCATAAAAAAATTGTTTACATAAATATTTGTTGCAACTATAAATTGTGTTGCATTTTATAGCTTTACATTACAATGCGTCATTATGCCGTGGCATATAAAGTTATAACATGAAATATAAATATGGAGAATTTAAAAAATAATTATTTCGAGCATTAATTTAAAGTTATATGAATAAAAGTGTTTTTTGCCATATTAAATTGTCGAAAACATTAAAGAATTATGGAATTTTGATCATCTATGCTAACCAAAGTTAGGAGGTAATGTTTCTATACTTTGATACCTTATAAGTAGAAATATTGTTGAGTAAGTAGAATATTGGATTCATTAACTATATATGCTTCATATCAACTATATCAAACTTGAAATAAGTGCTAATAAGTTATCCACCTCTTCCTATATATACCACTATATACCACTTAGGATTATAACTTACTCCCAAACTCAACTTACCAATGTGTGTTGCTTCCTCATTCTTTACATCCACCTATCCTAGTCTTCCACTATTTCATTTTGTCTACCTTGTGTTCCTCTACCCCAGGAAGATCTGGTCTTATGACCAACTTTTCGTCGGTTCCTCTACCTTATGTTCCTCTAAATAATCTTGTCTTATGGCCAAATTTTCTGACTTCCAAAGTAATAAAAAAAAAGTCTTTTCTACTAAATGAAAGCATTGTATGTACTTGTTTTACCTTAAATTTGAAAATTTAAGCCATTTGCATACCTTTCCATTCTTTAATATTCTAGTTCATAAAGCCTGGATCTAATGTCCAATCTATTAAATAATTTTGTGTAATCATGAACAAGCATATATCTCTATCTCAAATTTTGTACATTTTTGGTAGAAGGCCTATTGATAATCAATGAACAACAATTTATTATGAATATTTTTGAGCTTTTCTTTCATGTTTGAATTTTCTATTTCTACTTTTGAATTTGATGCTTCTGCACAAATCCCATTAGAGGTCTATATATCGCTTCCATTATGTGGCAACGACGAAAAATAGAATGCAACTAAAACACATGTTATAAGCAATAGAGTTAGTGGCTGGTAATAACATTTTAGAAATTAAGCATGAGCTATCCATAAATTTGATTTTTTTCAAGCGTGATATAGTTATATATAAAGCATATACACATTCAAAAATATCAAAATAATAGAAAATGGAATTCAACTAGAAAACATGTTACAAGTAATAGAGTTAGTAGGTGGTGATTACATTAAACTATGATAATAATTGATGTTTAAAAAAGTGTCACTAAAACCAAGGCAACCAATCAAGGAAACAAGCAATAGAGTTAATAATTGGTGATTAAATTATGATAATAATTGATGTTTAAAGAGTGTTACTGAAACCGAGGCAACAAAGAGGCAACAAAGAGTGAAAAAATATGAGTAAGGCAACAAAGAGTGAAAAAATATGAGTAAAAACAAATGAAGATAATTTTGAATACCGTGTCAAGGCAACAAATCAAAAAAACAAATAGTGAAAAAAATGTGTAAAAAAAATGAAGATCATCTTGAATACCATGTCAAATTTGAAGACAAGTGTTGTACTCATAGAAAAAAGATAATATTGAAAATTTAGTTTCCAATGAAGAAACTCATAAATTAAAACTGAAAATATTATACACCTAAATGCCAACATACTATTATGGTTTTAGGAAATGCATTAAATCATTATATTTAAACAATGCTCGCTAGAGAAGGTAAATAATTGTAAGTATTATTTATTTTACATGATTATCAAATAGGGAGGAAAGAGATGCACCATAATTGAAGTAAAAGAATTATTGAATGAATACAAGGATATCATCTTTACATGATATACCCGTTCCAATACCACCAATGAGTATTTCAACTAAAAGTATCTTCTCAACTTTTTCAGCAATGCTAGCATGACTTTGTTCCATTATTTTTCTCGAAAGAAAATCTACTTATGATGGTGAAACATCTCTTTACATAAGGTGCAAATTTCTCAGCATATTTTTAGTATTTTTTAAAATTAATATGCACGACATACAACAAGCTAAAGCTAATAGTACTTAAAAATATTTCTTTTTCTTTTTTTCATGATGAAGTTCTTATTGGCTTTTTTTTCCTTCAACATGTTATTGTTCTTCTTTTAGTCATGGAATCAATATGAATATCTTATCCAAGAAAATTGGATTCACATATTATTTTAATAAAATATAATTGTTTGAAGAATGAATGAACTTGCTTTTACTTAATATTTTATCAAAATTGTAAAATATTCTTCTTCAAATAAAAATATTCTTACTTTTAGATTATACATTACATCATTATTTTGTAAATAGTAATAATAAATTAAATGTCTTAAAATGCTTTTATATCGTAAAGTTCTAAAGACAATATTAACTACAAATTTTAAGTTAAAATTGTTGATGTGGTTCTGTCGATAGGGGTTCACTTTGCACTATTGTCAACATACCTCAACAAAGACTCTCTAAACATCGATTCAAAAAAGTTTTACCATTTCCATCCAATCCTAGATTACAAACCCTGTAGCCATTTCTTGTAACCCTAGTTTATATCCTAGAGGTAGGAATTCAATAAGTGTCCCTGGAATCCTGTAGGAGGTGGGATTCAACGTGCCATAGAATGATGACCATGGCTCAGATTGACGAACCGTTGACTCCACTGGATTCAAGACATAGGGATAGTGCTAGAGGTGGCCCTCTACTCTGGGTCCATGGACAAGGGATTATGCTTTATGTTAATGTTGGAAACTAGGGTTTTTCTCAATAAGGGAATGTGAGATTTTTACACATAGGGGTCAACTATGCAAATTCCTTGACCATGAATGTGTGGCTAGCGTTCCCACATGGAACCTCCCTAAACACACTTGCATGACCCCCCAGAACCCCGTTTTGATGCACGATTGGAATTCTAAGCCTCGGTTAGGATTCAACAAGTTTCCCTAAAATCATGTAGGAGGTGGGATTCAACATGCCATAGAATGATTAGTGTGGTTCAGATCAACGAACCGTCGACTTCGTTGGATTCAGGACCTCGAGATAGTGCTATGGGTGGCCCTCTACTTTGGTCCATGGACAAGGGACCCTGTTTTACATCAATTTTGGAAACTAGGGTTTTGCTCAATAAGGGAATGTGACATTTTTGCACATAGGGTTCAACTTTGCAAATTACTTGAGTGTGAATGTGTGGCGAGCGTTCCCAAATGGAACCTCCCTAAACACGCCTGCATGACCCATCGTAACTCATCTTTGATGCACGGTTGGAATTCTATGCCTCGGGTAGGGATCCAACAGGTGTACATGAAAGCCTGTAGGAGGTGGGATTCAACGTTCCATAGAATGATGAACATGGCTCGGATCGACGAATTGTCAACTCTATTGGATTCAAGACATCGGGATAGTGCTAGGGTGTCCCTCTACTCTGGTTCCATGGACAAGGGATCATGTTTTAGATTAATTTTGGAAACTAGGGTTTTGCTCAATAAGGGAACATGAAATTTTTGCACATTAGGGTCAACTTTGCAAATTCCTCGACCGTGAATGTGTGGCTAGTGTTCCCACATGGAACATCCCTAAATAGGCTTGCATGACCCACAAGAACCCCATTTTGATGTAAGGTTGGAATTATATGCCCCGGGTAGGGATTCAACATGTGTCCCTGAAAGCCTGTAGGAGGTGGGATTCCATGGGCCATCGAATGATGATCATGGATCAGATCGAAAAATCGTTAAGTCCATTGAATTCGGGACATCAACATAGTGCTAGGGGTGGCCCTCTACTCTGGGTCCATGGAAAATGGATCATGTTTTGGGTCAATTTTGGAAACTAGGGTTTTGATTGGTAAGGGAATGTGAATTTTTTGCACATAGGGGTCAACTTCGAAAATTCCTTGACTGTGAATGTGTGGCTAGAGTTCCCACATGGAAACTCCCTAAACATGCTTGCATGACCCACCGGAACCCTATTTTGATGCACGATTTCTATTCTATTCCCCAGGCAGTGGTTCAACATGTGTCCTTGAAATCCCATAGGAGGTGGGATTCAACGTTCCATAGAATGATGACCGTGGTTCGAATCGATGAACCGTCGAATTCATTGGATTTAGGACATCAAGGTAGTGCTAGGGGTGGTCATCTACTCTGGTTCCATTGACAAGGCATCATGTTTTAGTTCAATTTTGGAAACTAGCATTTTTCTCACTAAGGGAATGTGAAATCTTTGCACATAGGAATCAACTTTGTAAATTCCTTGAACATGAACATGTGACTAGCGTTCTCACATGGAACATACCTAAACATGCTTGCATGACCTACCAAAACCCCGTTTTGATGCACGGTTGGAATTTTATGCCCGAGGTAGGGATTCAACATGTGTCGTGAAAGCTTACAGGAGGTGGGATTCAACATGTCATAGAATGATGATCGTGGCTTGGATCGACGAAGCATTGACTCTGTTGGATTCAGTACATCAGGATAGTTATAGGGGTGGCACTCTAATCCATGTACATGGACAAGGAATCCTATTTAGGTCAATTTTGGAAACTAGGGTTTTGCTCAGTAAGGGAATGTGAAAGTTTTGCACATAGGGGTCAACTTTGAAAATTCCTTGACCATGAATGCGTGGATAGAGTTGCCACAATGGAACCTCCCTAAATAGACTTGTATGACCCACCAGAACCTCGTTTTGATGCACATTTTCCTTTTTATGCCCCGGGTAGGGATTTAATAGGTGTCCCTAAAAGCCTATAGGAGGTGGTTTAAACATATATGATGATGGTTTGTATTTGATCGTCATCACAGAGAAGAAAAGATAAACACAATAGGGTGTGATGCAGAATTGGAAATAAGTATTGATTGATATATGTTTGAAGGTGAGTGTAGATCTTCTCCTCTTGAAAAAATACTTGGTGCAAACTATTATTCCATGTGTGGATGTTGAGAATTTTGTTACCTGTTGTGAGGTGTTTAACTTGAATTATTTCCCATCATTGTCAAGTAAGAAATATTCTTTGTTCAAGTTTTTTCATCAAGGAGAAAGGATTTGTCAAACTCTATGTGGAGGGGAATTGATCGTAAGATCTCATATCATTCGTGATACTGGAAATTGGAAAGAAGGTTGTTTCCATATTAATTTATCTCAGTCATCTAGGAGATATGAGCATTTGCATGATGAAATGAAATAGGAAATGAATAAAGTAATGGAAAACATGGAGACCCAGCATACGAACCGGGAAATTAGTTATGCACATGATTTAATTGTGGCAAGAAGGAAGTATGAGGTAACAAAATCCCATGTAAACTGACTTAATAGTAAAATTGAAATGAAACTGATAGAATGGATAAGAAAGATGATATGCTTGAATAATATGAAATCCCATCCAAATGGAAGGTCCTTATGGTACTAGATACAAAACATATGTGGTTACCTCTCAAAACACCAATCCCACATTGTGATTGACAACAACCCAACTCCAAAGGGAAACCCTAAACATCATGCAACAACAACAGGCTTGATATAAGGCCAAGCAATAGGGATGTAGTCTAGGGATACATCCAAACTTACTAATCAAAAGTTGCTTTTGTGAGCACTGAACATGGACCCTAAGGAAGAGTAAAATGTGTCTAAAAACTCAAGTTTCACATAGGCTATCATTTTCCACTTTAACCAAAGGAAGAGTGTCAGGTTGAAAGCGGTTGTAAACCATCTCATCATGAATAGTATCCCACTTTTATGGTCTGTAAAACTCAAAAGGATATAAGCTTTTCATGTAAACCTAGATATTTAGCATTATTCATCTAAGACAATGTTGTGAAAAACTCTTCCTTGGATAATTCCATATCTAAACTCTCCCTATCACCATAATAAAACTTTTAGGATACAATGCCATTACGTCATTAACCAAGTAATGAAACATGTTTATGTCTAGAAACAAGAGGCCAACCTATTACACCATTATTACAAAATATATATATTCACACTATGAATGTTTCGAATACTACACCATTAACATAAATTTATAAAACAAGATTCAGAATAGTACTTCTCCAATCAATTTAAACTATAATAAAATCACACATAATTTTCATCTCTTCCAAAGTTGTTCCTCGAGGTGATTCATCAAATTCCATGTACATTAACAAAATGATAAAATAATGTGCAGGGTATACAACAATAAAGAATCATAACCATTATTGTGAATCAGCCTACTACTCAGATACTTTTAGGTTTGATTTGTATCCCATATATTCATTAGATGAAAGACATCATGCCAAACAACAATTTCATTTATGTATACCACACAGGTGCATCACTTAGGTGTGTCAACTTTGTGCATCCTTTAAATGTTTGTTAGCTTGTTATGTGGGTAAGGTGCTTTTGTATTCCACTTAGTTGGGTCAGTTGCTTAGGTGTGTTGGGTTCTTATGTGTGTTAGGTATGTTGCATCTTTGTGATTACAATTTAACATTGTATATGCAATTGGATCGTGGTAAAAAAAATTAAATGTACATTGTTGTCATTACGTAATATTGTAATTATGCATTGTTCTCAAATTTATAACGGATATATTCATGCAATCGTAGAATCTATGAAAAATTGGGAACATTACACAGAAACATTTTTTTCCACACATGTATGATCACACTTGAAAGACTGAACCATGAAGACCTCAAGAGCCTTGATATGAAATATTTTTTATATCATGAAAGTTATAATACAAAAATAGAAGGCCCTTATATGGCCTGCCAATGTACATGTATCAAAAAAATCATTGATGTACATTCAAACAAAATTACATCTGTCCTACACCATGCCCCTAAAATCTAACTTCCTCTTATACATAAAAATACATATTTGTCCTGGACTCACACATCAAAACTCTAACTTTCTCTTGTTTTTTCCTAACTCTGATGCTGGTTTCCTCTGTCCACGACCACTGTGCATCTCTGGCACCGACAAATCAATGAAAGTATTTCTTAATCAGCTAACTAAACTAATTATGTCCAGCAATAACAAAGTTTGAAAATTTAAAATACGACTCAATTGTACATAAAAAAAACAATCACTACATCTATCCGGGGTATAGATTCCTTTGGTGTCCTCCTGCTTGTAGAGAGTCTCTCTGCAATGCTTCTCTGCGAATGAAAAAAACTATGTCAATTATCTCAACAATTATCAACATGTACATGAATGATGAAGTACTATCCAATTATGTAAATAATGAACATCTCATCGAAAAAATTTGTTCTAGGGAATGAGACTGGGTTTCTTCAGTAGCAAGGGGATCCATAGGTTCAACATCAACCTCGGTAGCATGCACTAATGGACTAAGGTGTGGCTACATTCACCAATGATAAAATAGTTAGACATCGTTCATGTCCATAGATAATACAAATGAACTGTATAATTACAGATATTCAAGTAGATGCACCTCTCTGTGACGTATCCCTATTGTAGATGCATCATTTACTGCAGCATCAAAAAACCCTTTAAGTTCTGGCACAGATGACTCTACATCATGATGATGTAAACATGCGAAAATAACATTAATAAAAACTAGTTGTGAAGTGAATTCAAATCTAACCAGCAACTGCCATTGGAAGTGTGTACAATACCGTGGAATCAGTAGGTTCATTGTCATGGACACCCACTCTTTTTAAGGAATATGACCATCTGTTGTAGAAAACACACTTATATACGTTTAGACTATGGGGAGATCTAAACCAAAGAGGTGGTGCAGGGATTTGTGATGATGTATGCAGTCATAAAGTGTTACCATAGTCAGACATGGACTTGAATGGATGGAATAATATGTACTAAAAAGCTAACATGTTTTAATATACTTACCTCTGCTTGGGACATATCTCCCCCATGGGAGGGACTGCTTCCAGCAATTTCTTCCCCTCTGCAAATCCAGATAACATCTCCAAGTTTAAAAATTATAAATATTAGCAATCTATAGAGGAGTGTACATTAATAAATTTAAATAATTTGAACAAGATTCACTCATTAACCATGTACGTACATTCTTGAGGTAATCATAAAATCCACCAGAGGGTAATTTTTTGAGATCAATGTCCCCAACATCTTGTTCAAAACGGGGTTCCTGCAAATTCAAAAATAGTAAATACTAGACCATTTAACAAATTAATCAAGACTAAAACATGTATTAACAAAATGAAACATTTTGAAATATTACCTCGGTGTTGGTTGTTTAAGCCTCGGATACAACCACACTAGTTACTCTACCACCCCCCTTAGAGGCATCAAGCTCCTGCAAGAGTAAAAATTGCATGTATTAAGAATATTTTAATATGAGTACAATATGGAAAAATTTAAAATTGAACAACAATATATTTTTAACAGTGTCCTTACCTGGCCACTGATCATCGTAGAGGTACCATGTGTCGGTCCACGACCATAATAGGATTGACCACATGTTGTGCACATGTGTGACTTGCTCTAAGGTACATGGGATTTTGGTCTATTCCCACCAACAGATGGTCCTCTACCACCGGAAGATGGTGGTTGTACCCCACTATAGGAAGAGGGCCCTGCATGTTCAATAGTTGTGGTGTGTCGGGAAATCATCTCAGCTAGCGTAAGAAATTCCTCATGTGTTTGGGAAACAATATCATGTGCAGGAGGGATTTTTGGCCTCAATAGGTGGGCATGGGGTGGAGGTATCTATCGATTGGCATCCCTATGCCTAGCATTGGGTTGGTTTTGAGGCATCCCCCTACCATCGGTCTAGAACTCCAACATGTCAAAATAGTTGATATGTTTTCCCATCACAAACTATGCATAAAGTTTCTGGAGGAATTACGACGGTACTTCCCTGCTGTTGTGCAGGGGAATATCAAAAACCATGTACCATATGTCCATCCAATGGTCTCTAATGGGTTAATAGATGCACCACGCAATCGAAATATGTGGCATGCTGCTCTCTGGAATGGAATCCGTCCCATGCACTGTAAATAATGTATATATGTTCTCTTTTGTTATTTTGAGCTTCTTGATCTCGTTGTAGCTCAAACCATCGACATATTCTCGTCTTTTGGTTTCCTTGTAGGATGCTATGCTATACAAAGCATCATTCGATCTACTAATCGTATCCACTATGGTCAGCAATGATTTCGACAAGGAGAAACAGAGTTCATCTCCACCCCTCCAGGAAGAACCAATCTCTCTCAGATGACCAATAACTCTCAATATCTTTGCATTGTGGTCCATAGTAGCCACTGCAATCATAAATATAAATAAAATATCATTAGAAAAATAAACACGTGGTATAATGACATCTCTAAGCAATGAAAAGTGTAAAACTAATGTACGACAAATAACAACATAAACTAAATTTATAATTTAAATTTTAAATTTGATCTTGAATTTTACAGTAAAGAATAAACATTTAACATTTTTTCATCTTAAATTTATGTCGTAAATTCAAGTATTAATTCCAATTTCGATATGCATGTGTACTTAAAATGTCTTATGTGCATATGTTGATTGGGAAGCTCCTCTAGCTTATTTTAAGGCTTGGATTATGAAGTTTCATCAAAATGGTGAGGTGTTGACTAATGCCCTTGCTGGACCAACTCTGAGATTGTGGGTAGAGGCGAGGGCTAGAGCCTAGAAGAGGTGGCAAAAGGTGCTATTGATGAATAAAATCCCAATATAGGAAAGGATTTTGATAGATATGTAATTATTTGTTGTAGCATGATTTGTTTTGGACTCAAAATTCCATTTAGCAGATCTTTGTTTATATGTAATTTGGTCCATGTATGAATTCTACTTGATGTTATTTTAGTTGCATGCACTCTTTCTATATACCCATGAGAGACTTTGCATAATTATGTATAGTGGATTTTATGGTTGCAAGGTTTCCACTGGATTCTATCGTGTATGGTAGTATGTGATTGGCATGTAATTAAACACATCAACCTCCCTATGTAACTTGATGTTTGTAGAGCCTATTATTGAACTCCATTGTCTTGACCTTAACCAAAAAGTACCCTTCAGTCAAGAGGAAATAGTTGTTAAGCATGAGAAGCTTATATACCTTATTTTAACACTTGGATTAGGAAGTTTCATCAAAACTATAAGGTGTTTATTAATGTTCTTGGATGACCAACTTCAATATTTTGGATAGAGGCAAGGGATTTACCATGTTTGTTTATGTATTTTAGGGAAGATATGAATTGTACTTGAATTTCTTTTTTAGTTGTATGCAAACTTGCAATATACTTGACAAACTTTTCATATTTGTTAATTTTGGTTTGGATTCACAAGGATGCTTGTGAATATACATATGCAGATAGTGAAGTTGATTTTTTTTTATGAGTAAATTGAGGTTTTGGTTTACATTGGGAATGTAAATTACTTATGCAAACTTGCAATATATTTGAAAAACTTTGCATATTTGTGAATTTTGGTATGGATGCTTGTGAATATGCATATGCAAATAGTGAAATTGATTGTTTTTTATGAGTAAATTGGGGTTTTGGTTTCCAGTGGGCATCTGAATTTTGGTATGGATTCACAAGGATGTTTGTGAATATACATATGCAAATGGTCAAAATGATTTGGTTTTGATGATTAAATTGGGGTTTTTGTTTCCATTGGGCATGTAAATTCCTTTATGTTAAAATCAATTGGTTTGATATTCATATTAGGGCATATAAATGATCAAATATAGGGAAATTAGCATGAAAGGATTTGAAGAAAATACCTCACAATGAAGAGATTGATCCACAAGTTGGAGTTTGTTGGCATTTTCTCACCCAAAACATGTTCGCCCGAACTCGTTCCAATATGTGGTTGTGGATAAAATGATGGGTTCGGCCTATTTCAACCATAAAATAGGTTTTATATAACGTGCGCACAATTTTGTTAACTATAACATGAGCGCGTGTTTATTCACTACAACGTGTGCACGTTGTTTTTAACTATCCTTATTGGGAAGCATGTTGGCAGCCTTGGGACTAGGCTTGGAAGGGTCGAGCTTGCTTGGGATGATTTCTATTTTATGGATCTTGAATGATTGACTTCACTCTACCATTGCATATAAAAGGTCCCTCAACTTTGTACACTCACCTTCTAATGTTATTTAGGGATATAGTGGTATCATATTAATGATAAGTAAATGACTATTAATGATGTCACCCATCCCCACTTGATTCCCCAGAGTTCATGGTTCTTTAAGTCATTATGAATAAGCATCTTTATTTTGGAAAAGGGATATAAGGTAAAGGAGTAGATGGTAACTAACTTAAATAAATAGTAATAGTCTCTTAAGCTTAAAAGCTAGATGATGATAATGAATGTATGTTATTTATATATTACTAAATTTTTAAAATTAATTGATATACATAGATTTATATTTAGAAAAAATGAAAAATTAAATTAAATTATAAACTTGGGAAATAAAATAGAAATATATATAAATCATTTTTAAAAGAAGAAAAATAATTGTAATGGAACTAGTCATGATGCAACATATTAGTTGACATTGGTTTGTTTGTTTTAAGCCACAAGTAAAGTGGTAAGTGAACGTCCATAGGAACACCTAGCCTCTTAGTTTTGTGGATATGGTTGGTTGTTAAACAAAGACTAAACATTAAACTAATTACCATATAAACATAAAACAAATACTAGTATTTAATAATAATAAAATTATTATTGCTCCTCCTTTTCATTAATCACCACTAAAGTAAAGCTTATATAAATCTTAATCAAGATGCATTTACACATAATAATATAGGACGACCATTAAATGAATGTTGGTTTTACACTTGTTACACTTTGGTTCATTTTGTTGATCCATTTAAAGAAGCCCATAATATCAGATAATATCTAAAAGCCTATAAACATAATTAATATACCAAGAAAAATAATATTAGAAACAATAATATTAATATATTTAAAACTTTCAAAAATCAATATAATAATTAAATAAAACTAATTTAGTTATGTCATAACAAAACTAGCAAGTCCACATAGTTTGTGGGGTGGCAGGATCAAATAGGAATGGATAAAACTACCAGGTCAACATAGTTTGTGGCCTGGAATGAATCAAATAGGAATGGCTGGATCAAATAAGAATATGAATAGTAGGAAATATTAATAGGAATGGCTGGATCAAATAAGAATAGGAATAGTAGGAAATATTTTTTTATTCTTCATATTGTTCCATACCAACATTCTTTATGTTAGCCATTTATCAACTATAAGTTATTTATTATATTCTTTTTTTTTATATCACATTCTTCATCACCTAGCTATCATTTATTGTTTATATACATTTTTTTATAATTGTTTATTTCTAATTTTGAACCATAAAATCAATATCTACACTACACTTGTCTTGTTCTAATCCTTAAATTAAAAAATACAAGCCTTAATTCAACCTAAATCTCAAATAAAAATAGTTATCCGCATAAATATTTTTAAATTCCTATAACATTCCATGTATTCAATTCCTGTGCATATATAGGTTCATACATGTGTCATTTAGTGTATAGTTGGATTTGGACGGCCATAAGTTCCAACAATAATACACTTTTTCTTTTTTTGTTTGTGTTGATAGTTATAATGTATAGTTGGATTTGGAGGCCTGAGCTTATTTCTATTGCAAATTCCCTGCATCCAACAGGCAAGGAGCAGAGTTCCTTGCCCCTTGCCCATTGGATGCAGAAAATCTGCAATCAAGATAAGGATGGCCCATTTGGACGGCCATAAATTCAAACAATAATACACTTTTTTTTTTTTTTTTGTTAGTGCTGATAGTTATAGAACACTAATCCACTTTTTCTTTTTTGTTTGTGCTGATATTTATATATTGATTTTTTGTTTGTTTGTGCTGATAGTTATATATTGAATTTAATCATCTTGTACTTACAAAATATTCTATTCTGATTCCAGAGACCAGGAGAACCACTTGCAAGTATTCTCAGGTTTTAGCAAATCCAACTCAAGTGTGTTGTCTATAGATCTTTGTCTGCATTTTGTAACCACGCTATAACTCGCTGTGCCGTGTGTTCATATGCGTGACGTGAATATTGATACTGCAATGGATAGCCCAAAATCTTGCCTGACTTATTATTTTTCTATATTTCAACTTATAGATAGGTTGTAATTAGTGGTTTCGTTCAGGTTTTCGGGTTAGTTGACATTTTGTAAAAGTAGTAAGAGACGTCTTTCAAGGTTAGTTTTTGAAGATTTAATTTTTTTTTAAATGCAAACATGAAAATATAGTGATGATGATGATGATGGTTAACGTCCCTGAGACCAAACTTTGGTCTATCGGACTTAAAGAAGAATTAATTAGTTTGCTTTAAAGTTATATTTCTATGCTCAAAGAGCTTGGAAAGAAGCGTCCCGAGCTTACTATAATTTTGACAGACTAAAAGGCTAGGAAAGTCGGTATTGCAACAAAGATTATGAAACTGGGATCTAATGTGGGTGTAAGCAGGGCACTCTAAGAGGAAGTGATTTTCATCTTCAATGTTCTTACTCTCACAAAGGTGGCAGATCCTTTCTACATACTGATAAGGTGTTGCCCTATGAAATTTGTGTACGTTTTTTTATCAAACACCGAGGAATTTCTCAACCGCAATTCACAGGTATGTTATCGGGCTAGAATCTTCATAAATTCTTCTGTTTTCGGGTTAATCTTCATATTTTCAGCCAAACAAAGCTATTTATTAGTTATTTGATGAGTGCTACTTATATTTATGTCAATATTATGTTAAAGGTATTTAGATATTATGTTAGATTTTGGACTTGAATGGATTAACAAGATTAACTGAAGTGTAATACATCAGGGATATATAGGATTTATTTTATGGCCGTGCTATCTTGTTATGCATTTAAATAAGTGGTTAAAGAAAGTGGTCACTTTTTTCATATGAGTTTTATCTTTTTATTAAATAGTATTTGTTTTGTGTTTATATTAACTTAAATAATCTGAATAATGCATATAAAATTATATTTTAGTTTTTATTTAACAGTTAACTATCTTCACAAAACTAATTAGTTGAATGAATAACAATCTATCTACATTCTTGTGAATGGCAGTTTATCTTTATTTGTAGCTGATTCTATTCCACTATTTTCAGAACAATAAGATTTCAAAATTGAAACTAAATGGCCATCAGTTCATGTAGATTGTTAACTCCAGACACACGCAATAGATCTGTATCAGGTTTCGATGCAGGAGTGCAGTTTGACCCTCAGAAGAAATTGACCTCTGGACAACATCATTGTGGGAAAGGTCGTAATGGAAGAGGAATTATTACAGCAAGACACAGGGGAGGGGGTGACAAGGGTCTGTATCGTAAAATTGATTTTCGATGTAATAAGGAAAACATATCGAACATATCGAGAGAAATTGTGACCATCTCAACTTTTTCTATAGCAATGTGAAGTTTTCGGTCCACAGAATTGAGCATATTTAGTACATCGTTTCTTAATTTTTCAATTCCTTGACCCCTACCTTCTATTAACAACAAGTTGGGAGAAATATATTAAAGCTGTATATATACAATCACTCTCGGGAATCGATTCCGTGATGACCTGTTGACGAAAGTGCCAATTGCCTGGGTTCTGTTTGTAAGTTGAAGTTTGTCTTTTATTCATTAAAAGAAGCCTATGCTCATATTGGATAAAATAAAGCTTAAACGCATCTTTATAAATCCCAAGAAGCACCCTTCTTTGTCTTTTTCTTTAATAAAGAAGGTTATCGTCGAACCTATATCTTTTACGCTTTCGAGATTATATTCATTGAATGAAGCAGAGAGAAAGTTCCAAAATTATATTCATCGAGTGAAAAAGAGTGAAAGTTCAAAGAGTTCTTCTCTGCTTGTTCGTTAGTCCAAGAATCCAATTTGACGTGAAAGAATGTGAGGCACCTTGAATTTATAGTTAGTTACACCTATCCTTTATTCTATTCGTGACATGGAAAGAAATTTATTTTAATTGTCTTAGAAAATGTTAGAAACTAACTTGATGTTGCATGTGGCAACTCTAAGTAATTTGCAATGGTTTGGTTTGTTAGAAATATAGTTGCCATGGTTTAAAATCTATATACTTGTTTAAGCTAGTAAGTGTTTCTGGATGCCTAGTAAGTTTTTATGGATGCGTGCATTCAAGGTTCTCGATAATGCTGGATTTCTGTCATTCGAATAGTTTGTAAGTGCTGGTAAGAATTAGTGGATTCTTTTGATTGGATTTTTATTCGTAGAAATTGTGTATTAATGGTTTTTCTAGTATTTACTTGCGTGGTAGAGAGGAATTATTGTTACACTCCAAGTTGACTAAATTTTAATTAATAGATATGAAGCAATTTCATTTTAATAATAGATTGTTTTTATACATGTATTTAAATAATAAAAATTTGAAAAACTTTAATGAATATTAGGTAAAAAATTGGAACTCGTGATGGTTGGCTACCAACCAATCGCTATCTTCTCCCATGGACTAATAATAAGATAATACGACAAATAAATTAATAACTTTTATTTCACACTTTGCCCAAAAAAACATTTATATAGATATAGATAGGTTTCATGTAGGGTTCCGTTAACATTCTGCGAAGTCACTTCGCCAAAAGAATGTAGATAGAGATCCAATTACATGGATACTTCGCTGAACATTCATTCATTCATTCCCAGAAATCGCTATTATTCAAGTAGATATAGATCCACGACCACAATCTGCTCTCACTTCATATCGATTGATTTTCTTGGATATTGCTCGGCTCCTTCTATCAAAGATTCCCCGGATGCATGTATTACATTATATAAATAAGGAAATTCTGGCTCTCAACTTTAACACCATTGCAAAGAAGTAAATCAAATCAAGCAACAGCAGCTAATCAAATGGAAGAAGAGTCGTCTACCCCGCTGTAAGGATGAGCTTGGGAATTATTTTCTTTTTGCAAGATGATATCATGTTTGTTTTCAATCCATTTTGATAAATGCGTACCTGTCAAACATGAAATTATTTTGTGTCTATTTTGAATGGATTGGCAGTGGCAGGTGAGGAATTGAACTCTATTAGGAATTTTCTTAGAAGGTGCAGATTGATTTTTTTTTTCTTTTGTTATTTAACGTGGTTCGCCGGGGGCAGATTTGAATTGTTGTAATGTGGTTCGCCGGGGGCAGATATTGTTGTAGTGGGTAAAATAGAGTTTTTTTTTCGGTGGGGGGTAGGGTGGAATCGGATTTTCGGGTAATTTTTTCTTTAATTTTGGTGTTTATTTCATTGGCTTTGATTCAAGCTGTTGGTGCGTATCTCACCATCTATAGTCATAACATCGGTGCCTATTAAGCATGGAATGCTTCACCTATTCATAATTTACTTTCGTAAGCATTTGGAAGGTTTGTAGGACTAATGTCCCTTCGGACTGGGCAGTCTATATGTTGGAGGATATTAAAAACTATTTCATCGGGTTTTTTTAGTGTAGTAAGCTCTATATATTTGTTGCTTGTTTCTAAAATGGTAAAATGATTAAAACTGTTTTGTAATTTGAATGTGGTTGTGGTTGATAATGGTCTGGTCCGTAGTAAGTAATGGGAACTTGATACCAGTAATGGATGGCAGATCCATTAAGGTGACCTCTTAGATGTAAATTTACAGAAATGTTGTTGCAGGTACAGTAATGGCATATCCACAAGGTGGTCTTTGATGCTAATTTACAGAAATGTTGTGGCAGGTTCACTGTTGGACAGGAGATTGCGACTTTCCTTGTTTCATGCGGAATACTGTCCAAGGCTTGGGAAGTGTTACGTCTTGCAAACAACTCAGGGAGTTATAGTGTTACCGAGTATGGAGACGTTGCATATGTTGCCTTTCCTTCATTTCATAAAATAGAAGGTTTCATCGTCACAGAGAGCAAATATGGAGAGGGCAACATCCAAACTGACAACAAGGTCTTCTCTGGTTGCCTCAAGGGTAATGATGATCAACCAGCCCTCGTTCATCTGGGAGCTCTTAAGTTGTTCCTGCATATTATGGAGAAGACAGATTTTCAAGCACAGGTAAATTAATTCATCTTTCAGTAGCGGGTGACACGAGATTTTTGAAAAAAAGGAAAAATAATATTGTGTTGATATTTCCCATGATCAAACAGATGCAGATTTATACGGACTCAAAACAAAGGAAACTCAAACCCATTATATTTGTGGGTCATTCCTTAGGAGGGGCAGTTGCAACTTTGGCCACACTATGGGTACTGGAAAAGAGGCTGAGGCAAAGCTCTCCCTTTTGTATAACATTTGGATCTCCTTTAGTGGGGGATGTAGGACTTTTTGAAGCAGTTGGCCGTGAAAATTGGACAGGCAACTTTTGTCACGTGATTTCCAAGCATGATATTGTTCCTAGAATGCTCCTTGCACCATTTGAGTCAATCGCTGAGAGCTTAAGATCTATTTTGCCTTATTGGCAAGACATAATGGCTAACGACAATGAAATTGTAGCTGACTCTTTTATTCAAGATGCTTGTAGAATTCTTCATAATAATGTCATTCAGTATACTTGTACTGTAGCAAACTACGGGCTTGACTCTCCAAGGGAGTTAGACGGGGTTATCACGAGAAGCCCATACAGACCTTTTGGCACTTACATGTTTTGTTCAGTCGAGGGCATAGCTTGCATTGATACTTCTGAGGCGGTTTTGAAAATTCTTCATTTGTCAATGCAAAGCACTGAAAATGCTCATGATAATATTGTACAGGCCTGTTTTCAGGAGCATATATGTTATGGTTCTGTTTTGAGACATGCCATAGAAAAGTCTATAATTGGAAGAAGAAGTGCAACGTGTGATACAGAATCCTCTTACCAGATGGGAATTTCATTGCAGCTTGAAGCTATTGGTGTTGGAAGTCAGGTAATACCCAATTCTTTCTCATTTTCTTTTTATATTAAAAATGGGAGGTCAGTTAATACCCAATTCTTCTCATTTCCTTTTTCTATTAAAAATTGGAAGAATAGAACATAAAAATGTGTACTCTATTGGTTGTGTAATTTGTTTTTATATAGGGAAAACATCTTGAAGCATTATGCACTATTATATATGGAGGCGAATGAAAACATTTTACCTTTGAGGTGAAATACATCTCTAATAATGTATATTTAAGAGTGTCTATACTTTTGTCTAACCATGAGAACATTAAGCTTATAAAAGACACAACTACCATCTCCCCACCTGGGATGTAAAGGACCTCCTTCTGTCAAGGCACAAAGACTGCAATCTGATGAACTGGCAGTGTTTACTGGAATGCTGTTATTTTCTACTTTGTTCTTTGTTTCTTTCTGTAATGAATATGAACTGGCAGTGTTTACTGAAATGTTGTTATTTTCTACTTTGATATTTGTTACTTTCTGCAATGATTGGCGGTGTTTACTGAAATGTTGTTATTTTCTACGTTGCTCTTTGTTTCTATCTGCAATGAATAAGATTATATAAAAAATAATGAACTTGTGGTTGATCTTTTTTATTTTTTATGAGAAAAAGAGGCTATTCTCTCAGCTTGTCAAAAAGTTATGATAGTTTCCTATTGATAAATATTTCTTAATTTAATTTTCTTATTTTCTTATACTAATTGATGCTTGAAACCTGATCTTTTATCTCAACTTTGTGCAGAATGCTCATGCACCAATTGTTCTACAAATAGCCACAGATATTGAAAACAAGCATAACACAAAGGTTGCTAAGCTAGCAATAGAATTAAGCGAGAAACAGTGTATTATGGCAGAGCTTGAATGGTATAAAGATAGTTGTGAGAAGGAAAATGGCACCACATATTATGATTCCTTCAAGAATGATAATGATATGAACACAAATTTGCACAGGGAAAAGCTTGCCCAGTTTTGGGATGAGATCATTCAATTGTGGGAGGGACATGAGCTGCCAAGTGATTTTCAATCTCAAAATAAGTGGATAAACGCTGGCACTGCTTATAGAAGACTAGTAGAGCCACTGGATACTGCACATTATTATGGCATGTCTCAGGGTAAAGGAAACTATCTTTCAGATGGAAGACCTAATCGCCATAAAGTTATTCAAAAATGGATGGAAGATAAACAAAACACTCGCAGCTCCAAAGAAGAGAAAGCTCGCACAAAGCTTGCGTCCCTCACTCAGGACTCGTGCTTTTGGGCACATGTCGAAGAGGCTTTGAAAGACTTGGAAACTCTCAAACAAAACCAACAACAAAAGTTAAAAAGCCTTGAAATGTTTGAAGGCTATGTGATAAGGATGATCAACCATCGCAACATTTCTTCAGATGTTTTCTCAGAAGGAAGCAGCTTCATGGAGTGGTGGAAAGAATGGAAAGAGTACGAGCAACATAAATTCCCTGAATGGAGCTCCCCTTTGCTTAAGATAATGGAGACTGAAAGTTGGAAGGGCTAAATTTGCAAGTTAGTCCGATGGAAAAAATGTTTTCAATAAGACTTAGTTCCAGTTAGGTTTGTTGTTTTTCAGATGCAATTTCCTTTCTTTTCGTTTGTTTCAAATAATGTGATTAGCTGTAACGTCCTTTAGATTAGCTGTAACGTCTTTTTTGGTAAGAGAAAACTTAGAAAACGCTTTGAAAGACCTGGAAACCCTTAGGAAGCATCTTCATGGAGTGTTGGAAAGAATGGAAAAGGTCCAAGCAAAATGAATTCTCTTAATGGAAAAAGTCCAAGCAAAATAGATTCCATGAATGGAGAGTAAAAGTTGGATGGGCTGAATTTTTATGTTGATAGAAAAACTATTTTCAACGACACTTTGTTCTAGTGAGGTTTCCTGTTTCTCATATATGTAATTTCCTTTATTTTCACTAGTTTCAAATAAAGTGATTACCTGTAATGTAATATTGATAAGGAAAAAACTTAAAAATATATTGTTTTCTTTATGATTACGTGTATTACATGTAAAATACATTTTTCTTAGTTTGAATTGGAATTTATAAAATACACTTTGCACTTTGCCTGTAATGTCCTGATTAATAAGGAAAAACGTGAAAAATATATATTTTTTCTTAACGCGTTTGGAGTTTATCCCATGTGTATTAGTATTACATGAAAGATACATTTTGCTGGGTTTAAATTGGAATTTATAAAATACTTTTGCTTGTAATGCCCTGATTAATAAGGAAAAACGAAGAGAAATTATAATTAAAAAAGAAAATTATCAAGTGTGTACTACATGTTTTCCATGTTTAATTGACTCACTAGGTCACGATGAGCTCTAGGTCCTCGTGGCGTAAATGCTCTTCGTGGTTTTCTAATTCCTTGTCGATGCCCTTTCACAAGTTCTTCGTCATTGATGGATTGGTTGCCGGGTCTAATGCATAATCGAGTTTAATTTTCATTGTATTACCAAAAGCAGAATGACTAACTCTTATTAGAATTACTTTTGAAACAAGGATAAAGAAAACAATATTAAGTTTACTATATGTATATATGTCTCTTTTTAAACATAGAGATGCATTTTGTGATTTCAAATAGGTAAGTATCTAGAAAATTTCAAAGCCTTGGGAATCTTGCATGTGAAAACAAATGCAATTACAAGATTGGATGAAACATGTTTGGCCAAGCTTGATTGAACAAGCTCGGATGAAACATGTTCAGCTAAGGTACTTACATCTCTTATACTGTATACGTGACTAATTCTATTGTTAGCCAAAATCAAGTCGACTAAACTTGAGTTCACTGTTCAGTTAATTTTAAAATTAAATATTTTCAGGCCGACCTCTTTTTCTTTTTTTCTTACTTGTCGTGTGGAACTTGTCTATCTCCTGACTAGACAAGTCTATCAACTTTGGTCGGCCTTTCGATGCCACTGATTTACTTCGACTTGTTAGTTCTACCTACTTCAACCTCCAAGTCGGTTGACCTCTTTGACCTCCAAGTCCGCTAACCTCTTCGACCTCTCAAGTAGGCTTACCTGTCGGCCTTTCGACCCAACTGATTTACTTCGACTTGTGGGTTCTATCGACTTCTACCTCTCAACTCGGCTGACCTCAACTTCGACCTCTCAAGTGGGCTTACCTCTTCGACCTCTAAGTCGGCTCACTCAACCGACCTTGTCCATTCACTTACTTTGGTCGAAAAATATATAGAGTATGTTTCTTAGTCTAAAAGACTTAAGAAATTACAAATGTTTTTCACCTGTGAGTAAGATGAAGTAAAAATGAACACATTAACAATTCCAAAAAACTTATAAAAGGGTGTGTGCAAGAAGTTGATAGACCCTTTAGATGCAATGGTGAAGTGAAGTCATTCACTCTTCATCCAAAAAAAAGAAATCAACCCAAGCAACACCGAACCTGCCAAGCCTAGTCCCAAGGCTGGCAATGGTCATGCCAACTAGGCTAGTAAACAAAATCGTGCCTCCATTTTAGCAAAGGAATTCGCGTGCGCGATTTCCTTTGCTAAAACGGAGGCGCGATTCTTAAAACCGGCTGAGGCTGTTTTTTATTTTAAACCGGCTGAGGCTGTCTTTTTCTCATTTTCGGCACGGCTATTGGACGAACGAAGACGAAACCTCGACTGTCAATACGCGATTTTGGGTGTGCTTGAGCCCTCCATCACCACCTTTGGATTAACCTTCCCTTTGTGAGGTATTTTCTTCAAATTTTTTCATGTTTTTTTCATTTTCTACATCAATTTATTTGCCTTGTCTACATTAATTTTGTAGTATGATTAGGAGGTAAAACAATTGCACTAAAAGAATGCTACGTCAGTCCTCTCTATGTTGAATCATTTGTAGCTACTTCATTTCTAAAAGAATCTTTAAAAAACTTAAAATAGCTATCATATTTTGTTATTCAAAGTAATTTAAAATGCTAGATTAAAGTCACTGACCCACATCCAATTAAAACAAAGTGGATTGAAAAAAAATTGATTGCATTCATGGTGAGGGGATTCTGATAGAGTTCAAAGGACATTTAGGCCTATATCCTTCATCATATTTATTATGTCCAAGTGAGAAAGTCTTGAAGAATTACTTATGAACTTTGCAGAGTACATGTTGTAAACTTTCTAGTTCTAAAAGACTTTCTAATGTATTACCAGACAAGTTGTCAAGACTAACTCTTAGAAGAAAGATAATTCTTTTCATTTAACTTGACCTTGTAAGTGAACCTATATCTACGGATCCTTACAAAAATAATCTCCCTCAAACTCTTGGAATTGAAGATGCAAATATAGTAATTGTTGGATATAGCCGATAGGTTATATTCAATTTTGTTTTTGAAAGACGAGGATGGAACATGAAGTAGGCATAATTACAAGAATTATCTTGGTTCAAAATTCTATAATGCAATATGAGAATTGCAAGCAAGTCAAATATCATACATGAATAGAAAAATTGATTATTAATATACAAATAACATTAATCCCAATAGATCAATGTTGATTTTAAAGAATGGACTCGTAATAATAAACTTACTGTAATTCTACATCCCTATAAAACTTTAAAATCCAGTGCACCAACCACTAATTGAATGCAAGTTGGAGGTGCTTGCCATGAGAAGCATGGCTGCAAACCTCATGAACACCTTGATTCCCAATCTAAACACCAAGAACTAAATAAGTGGCATTAGGGTGTCTAATAATCACCTTTTTTACATTGGATACTATTAGTCTTGTATTAGCACCCACATTATTGTCAATACTATCACAAATAAAATTTCAAAATATATGCAGTGTTACTGCTTTTTCAAAAAGAGGTGATATATTGATCAATTGTCCTTGAGATGAGATCTATGGCTTCTTCATAGTTCATTCGTCAAATATCCTTTCCCCATATTCATATGGTCTATGTGCCTTGGATGTGCCTAGCAAAGATAATGTGAGATGCGCTAGTGTTGTGATATCTCTTACCCTCTTTAACACTTAGAATGCTTGCTTATATGACGATGTGATTTCATGGAATGTTACTTTTATGCTTGTAAAATGACTCATAACACTTAAAGTTCTTAATCATTACTTGGTCTAACCCTGGTGTTATCATCATTATGCCTTACGAGTGTGTCATTTTGAACGTTAAGTTGTACCCTAGTGAATTAAGTGAGTGTTTTAACCCGTCACATACCATTTTTCCTAACCACTTTTCATTTCACTAGCCATTTCATCGATCCCCTTCATGTTCCCCTTTGTAACTCACGGTAACTATCTAAGGTCTCATAGTTATTCCCATGTATGAACCCCTCAATAAAGTTAAAAGATTCTAGTACTCTAAGGTCTATGTTGTTGGATTAAATTTCCCCTTGCAAAAAGCTAGGTTTCCTATGTCCCATGTTATCCAATCCAAATCTAAAGTAAAGGGACTAAGTCAATGAAAAGGTTAAGAAATGCAAATAAATGAAAAATAAAGTAAAATGGGATCGCAAAAAAGAGGTGCAAGGATAGGTGATCCGTGGTAGCATTTCATTATAAGGTACACAAGTGGAAGAAAAATGTTAAATCCTAGCTCCCAAAAGTTAATGGTAGACCTATCACACTCAGTTACTATGGCCACATTACTTGGGTATCTCAACGTTCATTTCCAGAGATTTGTCAATGGGTTGCTACAGGCATGTAAAAAGCACCTTCTTACTATGTTTTTGGGTGTCTGTTTATTATCCATTTAAATCATTGTTAATGTTATTTCCTTGCTATAATTTATGAGCATGTTATGTGAAGAATTGCCATTAAAATCTATGTTCAAGCAGTGATACATTATTCAAACAAAAATTCAAATCAAAACAACAGTGAGGCATTATCCGTGTTGAGTTAAAAAGCTCCTACAACCTTTCCATGTAAATCTTGGGGTTGAATATCACCCTCATAAAAATGATAATAATCTTCATTATTAATAAATGGCTTAGAAATTGATTACCAACTTCATTCAACAATAGCCCCTCTCATTAACAATAAATAGCTTATGAATAGACTAACACTCTAAATAGCTTATGCCACCTATTCTTTACTATAAAATTCAAGATCAATCTTTAAATTTACATGATAGATTTAGTTTATATGTCAATAGTTATACAGTTTTCAGTTCTTATATATGTCATTATATCATGTGTTTACATTTCTAATGATATTTTATTTGTATTTATGATTGCAGTGGCTACTATGGATCGTAACAATACAGATATACTGAGGTTCGTTGGCCATTTGAGAAAGATAGGTTCAGCTTGGAGGGGTGGAGATGAGCTTCGCCGCTCCTTGTCAGATTCATTGTTATCTATTGTTGATACGATCGCAAGATTGAATGATGCGTTGTATAGCATCGCATCTTACAGGGAGAGAAAAAGGCAACAATATGCTGATGGCTTGAGTTACAATGAGGTAAAAAAGCTGAAAATAACAAAACAAGCCATCTATTCATTGTTTAGACTGCCTGGGACGGATGACATCCCGGAGATCAGTAGGCCACATATTTCTATTGAGTTGTGCACTTTTCCACCCATCAGAGACAACTAGATGGATAGGTGGTACATGGTTTTTGACATCCCCCCTCACAACAATAGGGAAGTACCGATGTACTTCCTCCAAAAATTGTATGCAGAGTTTGTGATGGGGAAACATGTCAACTATTTTGACATGTTGGGATTCCAGGGAGTTGGTAGGGGAATGCCCCAACATCGACCCCATGCTAGGCATAGAGATGCCAATCCACAGATACCTGGCCCAGCTACCGAGGGCAGACATCCCTCCTACACATGACATGGTTTCCCAGACACAGGATGCATTTTTTACTCTAGCTGAGATGGTCTCTCGACACACGGCCACTATTGACCAGAGAGCGCCCTCTTCCTCCGCTGTTGTACAACCACCAGCTTCTGGTGGTGGAGGGACATCTATTGGTGGGGATAGACCAACATCCGATGTGCCTCAGAGCGAGCCGCACATCTGCACATCGTGTGGGGGACCCTATTATGGTCCTGGACCAAGACATGGTTCCAGTACGATGACTGGTGGTCAGGTAAGGACTTTGTTTTAAAACTCTATTATTGAACTCAATTTTTAATTGTTCCATACTATATCTAACATATTAAAATATTCGTAATATATATGCAATATTTACTCTTGCAGGAGTTTGATGCCTCTCATGAGGGTGGTACTGCACCCGGTGTGGTTGTACCCAAGACCCAAAGAACCACAATTGAGGTAATATTTAAACACTTGTCATTTTGTTAATGCATGTGTTAGTCTTGATTAATTTATTAAAATGTCTAATATTTACAATTTTTGAAGTTGCAGGAAGCCCACTTGGAACATGATGCTGAAGACATTGATATCAACGACATAGTCCAAGGTGGAATTTACGACTACTTAAAGAATGTAAGTACATGGGTTATGATTGAATCTTGTTCGAATTATTTAAATTTCTTACTGTACACTCCTGTATAGAGATCGCTAATGTAAATATAATTTTTAAACGTGCAGATGCTAGACTCATCTAAAGAGGAGCACCAAATTGATGGAAGCGGTTACTCCCTTGGTGGAGATATGTCCCAGGAAGGGGTAAGTATATTACAACATGTTATTTTTTCAGTACATATTATTCCATCCATTCAAATCCATGTCTAACTATGGTAACACTTTATGAATGCAGACGTCATCACAAATCCCTGCACCACCTCTTTGGTATAGATCTCCCAGTAGTCCAAACATAGATAAGGGGGTTGTTTACACCAGACGAGATCCCTCTTCCTTGAACAGAGCGGCTGTGCATGAGGATCAACCTACTCATCCCACGATAATGTACACACTTCCAATGGCAATTGTTGGTTAGCTATGTATTCACTTCACAAGTGTTTTTTCTTAATGTTATTTTCGCATGTTTACAACATTAGCATGTAGAGTCATCCATGCCAGACCTTAGTGGGATTTTTGATGCCGCTGTCATTGCCGCATCTATAATAGGGACAAGTCACAGTGAGGTACATCTACTTGAATATTTGTAATTGTACATTTCATTTGTATTGTTTCTGGACATGCACGATGTCTAACTATTTAATCATTTGGTGAATGTAGCCATGCCCTGGTCCATTAGTGCATGCAACTGAGGTTGATGTTCAACCTATGGCTCCTCTTACTACTGAAGAGCACCAGCCTCATCTCCTAGAAATGGTTTTTTCAGTGAGATGTTCATTTTTTACATAATTGATTAGTACTTTCTCATTCATGTACATGTTGATAATTCTTGAGATAATTGACATATTTTGTTTTATTCGCAGAGAAGCATGGCAGTGAGGCTCGCTGCAAGGTTGAGTACACCAGAGGCACCTACACCCTCGACACCACAGGCACCTATACCCCCGACGGATGCAGTGAGTCTTTGTTTTATTTACAATTGAGTCATATTTTAAATTTTCAAACTTTGTTATTGATGGAAAGTACTAGCTCAGTTACCTAATTAAGAAATATTGCCATTGATTTGCAGTCGCCAGAGATGCACAGTGGTCGTAGACGGAGCCGAAGAGCATCAGGGTCCGGGAAAAACAAGAGAAAGTTAGAATTTTGATGTGTTAGTCCAAGACAAATATGTATTTTTATGTACAGTCTGGAGTTAGAGTATAGGGGCATGGTCCAGGATAGATGTACTTTTGTTTGCACATGTACATCAAATATGTTTTTGATACATGTACATTGACAGGCCATAGATCTAGGCCTTATATTTTTGTATTATAACTTTCATGGTATAAAAAATATTTCATATCAAGGCTCTTGAGATATTCATGGTTCAGTCTTTTAAGTGTGATTATACATGTGTGGCGAAGAATGTTTCTATGTGTAATGTTCCCCGTTTTTTTATAGATTTTACGATTGTATGGAGATATCAGTTATAGATTTGAGAACAATGCACAATTACAATAAACTACGTAATGAAAAAAAATGTACATTCACTCCCATTCTTGATAATCCAGAAAACATTCCAATCATAATCATGTGTCTATAGGAAAAAGCTTTGTTAGGAGGCAATATACATTT
>LPNX010293175.1:203257-245962 GCA_001517045.1 Pseudotsuga menziesii | reverse complement strand
CAAGTACACCTTATGATACCTAGGTAAGGAAACTAAGGTCACCCCAATATAACCAATGGTCAGGAAGACGGTCACAGGTGGGATCGACCGTATGGGTAGGGTAGCAAATCCCGAAGCTCGAAAGCACCAACCGATACCTCAAAATCCCCTAGATACAAATACGATGCTGGAAATATCTCCAGTGGTCATAGAAAGTGGCCAAGGGCTATCCCAATCACAATCATGCATGCTGCCTTGTACTTAACTCCTGTGCAAGAGGAGATTCCTAAGAAACACTAATTATACCAAGGATTTCCCTCTCTCATCTAGACAGACACCTACTTGTTGTGTTTAGTAGTCTTGGAGAATTAAGTCACAATGAACTATTCCAAGACTCTAAATCCTAATCTTGTTGGTGAACCTTATAAAGAAAAATGTGTAGTTCGTTTTAATTAAGCGTTGATTTTAATGGTTTTGATTACTCAAAGGAAAATGGTCGTGCAACTAATGATATTATCACTCAGCGGTGAAATAAATGTGCACACCTAACAAACAATGCCAAGTGCATTTTTGTCGAATGAAAAATAGCATATGCCACTACATGAGATGCAATTTTTTCCTTCAAATGAAAATGAAATCATTCCTAATGCAAACATGACTATAATTTCAGTAAGAAAACCTAATGCAAGTACCATGCAAATGCAAGAATGCAAAAATGCATAAGTATGCAAAAGCAAAATATTTTTGTATTTTTTGAAATAAATGAGATATAAAAGAAATAACAAACTCTACGAATCTCAGACCCTGCAACCATTCACAAGCAATATTCAAGCAAGGAACCAAGATAAAAGATACCTAATGCACCAATCCCAAAGCAAAAAAAAAGGAAGAGATGAATGACAAGAACAAAATCTAATTAAAAATAAATAAATAAGGGTCTCTGCTCATAAACAAAGGCTATATACAGACACTAGCAACACCCAAGAATACTCAAAAATAATAAAAAATCACCCAACAACACTCAATCCTCCAAATAAATCTCAAAACAAAAGCATACGTGACTGTTTGCAGTAAACCTGCATACATACGTGGGAATTAAAGAGAAAACCGCATGTATACGCGACTGTGAAGCAAATACTCGTGTACAGGAAGAAAAAGAGGGGAAAATGATAATCCAAGGTCAAATTAATCCTACAGGACAATACTAGGAAAACATACCTCCAGGCCCGACACAGAAGCAGAGAAATAAAGAGCAACTCAAGCACATTGTATACCCAACTAGGAACCTCCCCAACAGAGTCATTAATTATGTTACGAAGAGAAACTTCCTATGGATTGGGGGTACCACAACATACAATATGACACCAAAAATCAATCCTTTCCAATATGAAAGACCAAGAAGAAAATCTAACACTAAGGGATATAGAATCATACCTTATTTCAGATGGTTGAAGTAGATCCCCATTGAGATTTTCCAATGCAATTGCACTTACGATTTGCTCTCAACAACAACAAACAAAGCAAGCATGATATATATAAATGTGTTAGAGATTCTCTAGCATATATAATCAATCATGTATAAGAAAGTCAATACATCCATGGATTCAATATTCATATTTTAAATGCACATGTATTGGACAGGAAAAGATATTTCTATTAATAAAACAAAGATACAATAGTGACAAACTCTATTGGCACTTCTACGAACCAGAGAAACTGAGTCCTCCACCTGGGCCTCCACCACTTCAGTCCTCCATCCCTCGATAGAAAGATCACAAAGAAAAGTAAATCTTGGGAAGACTATGTGCTCCAAAGGCACAAAGGGATGCAGACTCAAGCACAAGCAAAAATGACACAACAATGGACTATAGTTTCCTTACTCTTCAGTTTCTCCTCCCTTCAATGTATCCAAGAGGCTCAATATATAGCACTCCAAAGAGGTAATGGAGGGTTGATTCCGAGAATTCCCAAGGCATATGGAAGGCCAAGAGACAATATATTCGAACTCATATGAGGAAAACTCCAAAAATATTTGTCTTTTTGCACACATTCTGATCTATACGGGTTTGAGGCCAAAAGTTGCGTATACAAGCGAGTATGGATTTAAAAGTCATGTATAGGTATAAACATGTGATTTTTGGGGATTATATTGGAACATAAAAGTATAATAATACTCCATGGGGTCCAAAGAGTATGCATAAGGACATGGAAGGCCATAAATATGTGATCAACCAGGTGTGTTAAAATCAGCTATAACATCCACCTATGTGTCTTATATGGCCAAAGTTTTGGTGACATCTCTGAATTGCAACTGCAATTCTTTGCAGGATTTGTATTTGGGGTTCTTTTTTAGTAATGTTCTTGCATATCCCATTGCAGGGAGATGCAAGGAGGGGGTTCCATTTTCTATGTGATTCAAACAACACACTTCTAATTATGGTAATAAATGAGGTGAATGATCATGAACAATCCTTGATATAACTCAAAATTGATCTAAAGGGAGGGTTGTACATTCCTGTCACTATGGCTCCAACCTAGTCATCCTTGGAATTCACCTAAGTGTTTATTTGTTTGTAGTTTTGGACCACCAATTGCAGTTGCATTGTAATGTGAAATTATTGGGGGCACTGACATTAGTGCATGTTGTAAGAGTGCAATAAATTCACTCCACTCTATATATAAAAATTTGTACATTATTTCTGAAGTATTGAACAATCTTAGTAATATTACTGTCACTAACAATAGATCAATTCACTACAACTGATATTCACAAGATCCATTTTATCAATTTGAAATGAGAACCCACTAACCATTTTAGCAGAACCAATTTCAGATTATCAAAGATGCCTAGGTACACTAATGAGGTCTTAAACTGTACAAAAAATTACCTCAAATAAAATCGAAAAGAGGAAATATGATGAAGCAAATCCAAATAACATTCTACAACCCATAAAATGGAATGAAGAGGGGGGGAATGTACCAACAACTCCTCTAGTGACCAAGAAACAAGGTTCTTTTCCATTTTTAAGTAGGTTCCTTTGCCATTTTTAAGTGTTGATGTAAAAAGCAGTTCTACACAATTTGCACCATGTTAAAAATGGTATTTTAGAAGGCTTGATTCTATGTAAAGAAGATAAATTTTGATCTCAACTTATGCCCCTTCCCTAATACTAAAATACTATAAACATTGACCTTGTATATATTTTTCGATATGTGGATGTAGATTGTGCCAGTGACCGGATGCTAGTCTCGTTGTACAATGTTGGTCACATCCCCTTTCCATATCGCTCTCCAGATCGTTGATCTTGGGATTTGAGACTACTCTCTTTGATTCAGCTTTATTCTCTACTTGTATGAAATAGAGAAAAATAATGGGTAGTGTGCATTCATAGAACATTAGATCCCACGAATAGGATGTATTAATAGAGTGACCTAAATCTTTGTCTCCAATGAATGTGTAGAAACCTAGTTAGATAACTTCAGAGAATACTAGATGCTTCTTTTTAAAGCCTACGAATTGGAGAAGCCAATGGCTTAAGTATATTCTGAAGTCACTCCTTGCAGATGACACACCCTCATTCATGAGAAATCCAATGAAAATGCAGAGAGATTTGGGAAAAAAACAAACATACAACTAAACCATCAAAAAAGAATATCAATAAAAAAATCATTTAGTTGATGAACATTCTTAATTTGGCTATATGGATATCAATGTGGAAAGGAGAAAGTTTTGTTGGACACTTATACATGGAAAGGTGTTGAAAACAAATAATGTCAAAAAGGGTCATGAGATATTGAGATTTTGTTTATGTTTCAAGAAAGAAGAAACAATGAAGAAACTTTCCATGGAATGTGAGTTCATTTAGAAATTTTGGTAATGGTTTATTTTCGAGGTGGATCCTCATGTAAACATGCCTCAAAACTTGAAAGAGATGGTCCAAACCTAGAGTAAAGTATATCATGGATCTTTTAATAATAGGACACTCATGAAATAGGTCTCAATGGACACCCCAAAATACCTTTCTTGGAAATTTTGGTTTCCTAAATGACTTCATCATTTTAAGAATAAATGGTCACTCAGCATAGCCATGAGCCTTTACAAATTCAATATTAATGAAAAGAGATGATCCAATCTTTCAGATTTGATCCCATTCCATTCCTTCCCATGCAACAATGACATTATCAATCAATTCTTAGTTAGTTATAGGAATGGGTACATTTGTTTATACATACTCTCAACACGATACCAAGATATTGGTATAAGTCAGTCGAATTGCGACGAGAAACTGTAGAATAGGATGAGTTAGCTAATAGTTTCAAGCATACTTTTATCTTTTTTTATGACAGTCTAATGATTGATAATTCTTTACAATATATTAAAGGAAATATTTTTGATGTCGTCCTTGTTTCAGTGTCAAGTTTTCCTCAAATAAATCTGATAGTGCAGAGATGGATGGAATGTTACCACATAGATGTAGAACCTAAAGATGGTGATCCATGTGACATTCATACCCCTAAATATGAAGGTCGTCGAGTAGTGGAGGGACTAGGATTATCAATTAACAAATTTTTGAAGCCCCTTAAAATAAATAAGGTGAATATTGGTTCCCCTGAGAATCCAAAATTTACCAATATTGGGGATCATTAGGATGATGAGACGGCGAGGAAAATTTTTGATTTTCTACATGAGTTCCAAAATTTATTCCTGAAATTTTTCTCAAAAATGAAGGGGATCGTCAGAGATATGAGTGAAATGAAGATTCCTCTGAAACCAAATGCAAGGTCTATCAAGAAACAACTGTATAGATTAAATCCAATATACAAAGAGGAGTTTAAGGAAGGGTTAGATCAAATGTTGGACATAGGAATTGTTGACCCTGTCGAAGAATCAAAATGGATTATCCCAATGGTTGTACAATATAAGAAAATTGGGGAAGTCCATATCTATGTTTAGTTGAGGAAACTAAGTAATGCTTTCCTAAATGATCCATTTCCTACACCTTTTACAGATGAGGTCTTGGAGAATGTATGGGGGAAAGAGGTATGCTCTTTTACTGATGGATTTTTTGGGTACCATCAAATTAGGATTGCAAAAGAGAGTCGACATAAGACCACCTTTGGAATAGAGTGGGGTTGTTTCCAATACACGATAGTGCCATCTAGACTTAAGAATGTGCTTGCTATTTTTTCTCGGATAGTGGTAGTTTATTTTAAAGATTTTATTCATAAATTTGTGGATGTCTATTTTGATGATTCGAAAGTATATGGGTTAGTTAACGATCATATTGAGATTATTAAGATGATTCTTGAACGGTGTAGACATTTTCAAATTTCTTTAAATCTGAAGAAGCATATTTTTGTGCCTCTTTTGGTATTTTGTTTGTCGAGAGAGAATGTTGATGGACCCTACAAACATTGCAATAATTGTCTACCTACCCCCACCTTCATCGGTTAAACACTTAAGGACCATACTAGGTCAAACTGGTTACTATAAGAAATTTATCAAGGGATATGAAGAGATCACTACTCCAATAGAGAAATTATTGAAGAAATATGTTAAATTTTAGTTGAATGAGTAGTGTCAAAAGAGTCTTGATGTCCTTAAATAGAAGCTAGTTTCAACACCTATTTTAGTATTTCCTTACTCCTGAAAAGAATTCCATATGCATGTCAATGCATCATCTGTCGTGCTACGAGCAGTGTTTTGACAACCAGGTGAGGGTTCTATTGATCACCCTATTGCATTTGCTAGTAGAAAGTTGTTGATTGCAGATAAAAAATTTACGATGATGGAGAGGTAAGGACATGCTATGGTATATGCAATCCAGAAATTATGGCACTCCTTATTGGGTGGTCACTTCAAGATGTTTATGAACCATTATTCTTTGAAATACTTGGTCAATAAGCCAGTGTTGGGGGGTAATATCTGTTGATGGATTCTACTCTTCCAAGAATTTGATTTTGAAATTGTTGTAAAGCCAGGAATATTAAATGTGGGACCTGGCCATCTTTCAAGGTTAAAAAATGGGGAATACCCTATCATTTTGAATTATAATCTTCTCGATGCACAATTATTTGCAGTAAAAATGGTTGATGGCTATTATGAAAACATTGTGAATTTCCTGATTATAGGCAAGAAGGATTTAACACATCATAACAGAAAGAATTGGTTGTAAAAGTTGTAGACTTTCAGCTGATAGCTAGACATTTATAAAATATGGGACTGGATGAGATTATCGATTTGTCTTGGAACATGAGCGACTGATGGTGTTGAATGAATTTCATGATGGAATAGCAAGGTGATACTATGTAGGGAAAGTGACAATGCTCAATATTTTATAGGCAGGATTATGGTGGCTTGCCCTTGATTTAGATGCTATGGATTATTATCGCAGTTGTGATATTTTCTAATGTGCAAGGAAACCGTATCAATGGGATGAAATGTTGTTTGTATGATAGATAACTTTGCGAGCATTCCATAAATGGATTGTCAATTTTGTGGGTTCTATTAATATACCAGGAAAATAGACAAGTGTGTGGCATATAATTACTATGACAAATTCTTTAACTAGATGGGATAAAGTAGCGCTAGTCAAAGATCATCTTGCAGAAACTACTTCCAGGATTTTGGTTGTCCAAAACGTTTAGTAACTCACTAGGGAGTGCACTTTGTTAATCAAGTGATTTAGAAATTAACTAAATAATTTCATATACAGCATAGGAAGACAATGCCATATAATCCACAAGAAAATGGAGTTGTTGAAACCTTTAACAAAATTTTATAGCATACACTTACTAAGATCTATAATGTAAATCATGATGGTTGGGATCAAAAAATATCCACAGTTTTATTGGCTTATCTCATGACGTGTAAGAAACTTACAGGGAACACTCCATTCTGACTAGTTTATGGGAAGGAGGTTGTTATTCCAATGGAATATATTGTACCTAATCTAAGAATAACTACAATTACTGAGATTAAATATGTGGGTGTTATCGAAAAATTATTATCTTAGCTACTATAGTTCGAAGAATATCTTTTCATTGCAGGCTATCATCAGCGAGTCGAGAAAGAGAGACAAAATGCTTGGCATGACTGCCACATTATGTTCAAGCAATTCCACTTAGGTGATTTTTTTCTTTGCTATGACAGTAAGTTTTTAAAACATCCCAATAAGCTCCATACACATTGGTTGGTACCATATGTTGTGATTCATGTTACTAATGGGGGTACAATTCATATACAAAATTAAGATGGTACATTGTTCGACGGGTTGATAAATGGGAGTTGGCTTAAACCTTATAGGGATAGTCATACTTCACTTGAATGAATCAGTATTGGATGAACTTGTACATGGTGAAAAAAAAATGGGGAGGGGGGTTTCCTATAAATAAGTTTCAAATTGTAGTTTGAAGTTTGTGTAAGGTCTGTCACAAATTAAAGGTGTGTTGCAAGTTAAATGTCTTTCACAAGTTAAATTTATGTTGCAAGATCAAGTTTTGTCGTACTTAAATTTGGGTCATAGTATATTTTCGCGGCCTGCTTTTCTGTCATGTAATTAATGCATAGTAGTTGCGTACTTTTATGGTGAGACAAATGATGGATTTAATGGATCTTTGTCATAAATGGTCAAAAATATTTTAGCATGTGAAGGGATTAGCCACCACCTTTTTCACTTTATTGCAGACCCATGTGATTGGATGTATTATCACATGCGTAGATTTATTTCACCTCCAAACATAGGTTAATTACCATTACGTTGAGGTTTAAAACTTTTTGAGAAAAACAATTTATGCAACTCGTTGTGTCCAAAGCTTTATACAATGGAGATTATTGTGTCAAGTTCAAGCCCCATTAGAGGTGTTATCACTCATAATTTACCCTCGGTTGTAAAAGAATAATCCCAAGGTAACCATAAAACCAATATTTAGGAGGAAAAGTTGGCTTCTTTTTGAGCGGAGAGGGATCTCTCAATAGATAAACTCAAAGGCCAACTATTTGAAAGAAATGAAATTTAATAGTAAGAATGGTTGAAACATGTGGAAATTGGGCATGGAGTCAAATATGAGAAACAATCAATGACAGTGCTTTGCAATGGAGTTCTTAACAGAGGCAGGGTAATTACTCTTTTACAATCAAAATGTTGGTTGTCTGATGATAAGGAAGAGTAAGAAACAGTACATTAATATGGGCATCTAAAAATGAATCCAATATTAAATTTTGTGGAATTTTTTTTTGTGAATGCTTGAACTCAAAGGATCAGTGCATAAGGGTATGAATTCTATCCCAAGATACACTTATTCAAGCATGAAAATATAACAGAATGCAAAATATACACAGGAAACACATTCACATGAGAGGAAGAAGTATTGTCTGTAAAATAAATAACACAAGAATATCTGTTGGAAAACCTGCTTGGCTTTGAAATCTTTATTAATATTTGAAGCTCTCTTACAAAATAGGTTCTTGCTCATGGGTTCCAACCCTCAATACATTGCAAAAAAAATTTAAATACAAAATGATCCTTGAGGTGATAACTACCTACATGCTAAAAATAGGAAACAATAACTTCCTTATTACATTTTTCATTTGACTCCTAACAAACCAACTACTTAAAATCTATTGCATTTATTCAATATAAACTTGTCTTCAAAAATTTCTCGAGTTTATAAGTAAACTCTTCATTGATGTAGTTTGTACATTGTTCTGCCAAACTTCTCAACTGTTTTCCACTGGCCCGTAGTTGGGAACTCCAGTTTCACCATTTCTTTTGATAATACTCTCAATTCCACATGATATACATATGAAATGGGTGGAAGTTGGAAACAAATTGTTATGAAAGTATTGATTATCTCAAAATCCACTACTAATTTATCAATCATTATTTTCTCTGACAGATATTGGTTCATATCTTCAAATTTCCTATGATCCAATCTACATTGAACAACAAATCTTGATATTCCACCTAAGACAAAATTTTACCATGTTCTTCCCAGGAGGGAGGAAATCCTTTTCGAAAAAGGGACAGAAATGAGGTTTTAATCATCATCACCTTATGTTGCATTATGTTAATTTTTGCTTGCACAGTTTCTATGTGCTGATGCTTTCCTACCACCTTCCTGGACCAGGTGATCACTATAATTCTGTCCTTAATTCCCCATGTCCTCAAATATTTCTCTGACAAAGTATTTAGTAAATTAATTGTATTCATAGTTGTGTCCACTAAATTTTTGTTCAAAGCTTCTTTTACTGCAGTAAAACTTTGTTTGGCAGTGTTTCTTACCATCACTTTTCCCAAAATATAATTTAAATAAGGTCTTATTTTAACACCTTCGGCAATGATCATGTCCCAAGCTAGATGTCTTGCTCCCTTCATTGGTAATTTCCCAGACAATTGCTTCACTAATTTCTCATTTTTATCCAACAATTATTTATATTTGTTCTCCAATGCTTTCCTTTCCTCTTCTTTCTTCAATACTGCATTAGCTAGATTTTCATTCTAACTTTTCAATCCAACAATCTCCAAGTTTCTCAGATTTACTTGGGACATGGCATGTACAATGGATTATGTATGCATTTCTGCATTAGGTTGTATTATTTGTACTTCATCTTTTTTGTTTCTCTCTTCCTTCTCTTTCTCTAGAACCAACTGTCTTTCATTTATAACATCAATTTTCACAACCAAAAGACTTTTCTATTTTTCCCTTTCCTTATTTTCCTCAATAAGCTTCAATATCCTTTCCTTAATGTAGCTCAGCTCTTTATCTAACAACTCTCTTTATTTTTCTAATTCAGTCAATTTTGAATCATGAATCAACTGTGTTGTAGGTATCTTCAATTTCCTTTTTAATAAATGAATAGTGTTCTCCTTCTCTTCCAGAATATTCTGAGTGACCTATCATTTATTTGTTTCATTTTCGATAGCCAACAAATGTCCTTGGAGTTTCTTTATCTATTGTTGGTACAAATTATTCTCCACTTACCTGATTGGATCTACATGACCTACACCACACAAAGACATCTATTTCATTACCCTCATTGACCCCCACACCCTTGTAAAGGCTCAAAAACACCAGAAAAAGGCATAAAAATCCATAAAAGAAACTAAATAGCTCTCAAAGGGGTTAAAGCCTTCAAAAAGGGGCTAAATCCCCTAAAAGGGGCTTGAAAACCCCAAAGGAGCTAAGAAATGGGTGGAAGGGGCCTAAAAACCCCAAAGGAGCTAAGAAATGGGTGGAAGGGGCTTAAAACCCTAAAAAGGGGCTACAGCCCTGAACAAGGGCTTAAAACCCTAAAACTCAAAAAAAGGATATAAATACAAGGGTGGGGTTCACTCTAAAAATGCTCCTCATTTTCCTACCGTTACTCTGCCCATGTGAGTGCCTTGAGACCCATTTCTCTCAAGCCATTCACCCCTCTTACTCCCTTTGCTCCATTAGCCAATCCCCATTCCATTGAGAGGTAGCACCTTGAGCTAGGGCATGGTGGCCCATTTCATCAAAACCAGAAGGTATAATGTGTGCTTCTTGTTAGTAGCTTAGTTTTGTAGATTGCTTTATTTGCATGTGGTTTTGATAAGATTGTTTTCCAGGTCCTCCATTAACAATGTGATGTAGGTTTTGCTTGGTTCACTAACCCTTTCCTACAAGTTTTCTCTCCCATCCATACAGACCATATTGCTCCATCCTATAGAAAGAAGGTAGTCGTTTATGTACGTAGCTAGGGAAAAAACCCTACTACAGTTTGGCGACCATACCAGGTCGATCCGAAAGGATCCCTGGGTTTTTACAGCTTATTTTTAAAACTTATGTTAAACTAGTTTATTTTTAGTTTAGATCTAGTTTATTTTTAGTTTAGATCTATGTTTTTTTCATTTACATTTTTGGTCGAGCCCTCTTGAGGTTGACTTGAGGCCATTCGACCATAGTACCTGTTACTGTCGGTTGTTCCCAGCTCTATTTTTAAAATGTTTCAGTTTTTGTTCCAGGTTGCTCATATCGAGCTGAAAAGGGAAACCCAGTCCCCCATTTGGCCCCTACAAGAGTGACCGAGTCCCTCATTTTTGGCCTAAAAAGAGGGACTTCACTCCCAGGATCCCGGTCGCTCCTAGTTTTGGTTTTTGGGTGACCCCCTCGCTACATTTCCCCTGAAAAAAGGCGACATGTCTCTTAGGGTTCGATTTTCTACTATTTGGACTGCTAGTACGACCCTACCACCACTGTCCAGTAGCGTGTTTCCTTTTGTATTCAATTTCTGTAAGCTAATGGTACATTTGGTTAGCTGTTAATGCATATAAATCTATTTTAGGACTTAGCTTAAATACTCCAACTTAATTTTCAGTTTTTTCACTTAAATAATTGGAAATTAACCTCTTCCCAAAACACTTCCTCCTCTACTCAGTCATCAGCCTCTGGGGTATTCTGAGATAAGACGAAGGTTAAAGCTCGTATAGTAATAGGAACTTATACTTGTTATTACTTAAGACCACTAAAAACAAGTGACTTGGAAGGTAAGGGGGTGGAGACCGTTGGGGGTTTCATGGCATTCGCGTCCTCCCTGTTGGCCATCCTTGCACCCGAGGAGTGACCTGTGGATCTACGGGTGGGCTTGTTCCCACTTTGGTGAGAGCCCAGCACTCCTTCTTGGTTGAAAAGGAATACAGGGGTAAGTTAGTCACCTAGCATGTTCGCAATAGTTTAGGTTCATTACTTGCATGTTTAAATTTTTATCTTTCAAAAGTTCACTGGTTTTTTCATAACAAGTTTCCCATTCTGTAATATCTGCAACAAACCAGAAACAGTTGTGAAGTATCCATAAACAATAATTGCAGTCACTAACTAATAACAGAAAATAATTTAAAAATGAACAATCTTTCATACACTAAACATGCACACCAAACTCGGTTCATGACGTCGAGCCAACCAAACTCGGTTCATGACGTCGAGCCAACCCGTTAAAATTGTTGGGCAATAGGGCAGACCTGGGTTTATACCTTTTACTTCGCACCAACAAAAGACCCACAGTGTTGGCCCTTTCAGCAACAACCTGCGAACAGGTTGTAGTCTCACCCGAAATAGTTATGGGGTGCCGCAGAATCAGGTTTCTGCAAGCAGAAGAGGGATATTACTGTACCTTTAGTCTTTAATAACTTTAATCAATTAACACAAAGTTTCGACATTCACATATATAACTTCGTTGATAGATAAACAAACAGTGACTTACTTAACCCTTTACTGGGAATTCACAGTGAAGCTATTTAATTAAGCAGTGATCTTCCTTATCAGATATATCTATATTTATCAATGCATAAAAGAACATAACAAAAATAATACATAGAACCACGACACCAGATATAACGTGGTTCACCCCCAGTGTAGGGGCTACGTCCACAGAACTGTGTTTTATTCAACTTTCTACAAAATCACAGTTCTGATCTGCGCACTTAGCTGTAGATCCCTTCAAGTCCTTAAAGCCATGCACACAGCTGCAGAGGTTGTCCACGCACACAGCTGGAACTTAACATTCTCTTACAAAATAGCCTTAGCTTCGCCTTAGTTATTCTTACATCATAAAAACCTAACCTGACTTCTTTACAAGAGTGCTTATTTATACAGCACACTATTACAAAACCATGGACTTAAACCATGGGCACCCCAAACCCTAAACCCTGGACTTAAACCATGGGTTTATTACAAAAAGAGGACTTTGACTCAACCTCGATACCCCTAAGACTATTTTGAGTCATAGCTCCGCACAAAAACCACAGGGTTACCCAACTTAAGGGCTTGTTAAGGTGCGCGCCCCAAGAGGCCCCTAAGACTCACCAGTGGCCCGTCTTGAGACACTCTGCTGATCTTCTGGTCAGCATAGTCTATCAGCGAAGATAGTGAACTATTTGTTAAGACCATGCATGATAGTATCAGTGGCTTGCTCCTTTTCGACCAACTCCTGTAATATTGCGGCGGATTCTTCACTAGCCTTTTGCTGTGCAAATGCATCATATTCCTTCAAAATTTTGAGTTGGGTGTCCACAGCAGTACTCACCTCGAAAGCTTCACTGAGAAGGGACTGCAGATACTTTTCTACTTTTGTCGCTCTTGCTCTGCACGTCTCAATTTCCTGGTGGAGTTCATTGCTTCGCTTTACTTTTAGCATTTTTTCCATAGGTGGCAGAGTCTTAATTTCCACTTTAACTACATCCAACTCTGCCTGGCACTGTCTGATGGTTTCTTGCAGCTGTCTGACTTCTAGATGTTCCTGCAAGGTAGTCCAGGCCTCAACACTCTCTTCTAGCAGTTTTACTGCGCTACTCGAAATATCCGATATTTTTGTTGCGGAAGCCTTAATGTCTGCTCGGCGTTGCTCTTTGACCTCAGGTGGACTTCCCGGAGGGAAGCGACGTTGAAGCTCCGCAATCTGGGTCTCATGTTCTGCTTTGTGACTCTCAATTTCACTACGAGACTGCTTTGTGTAGTCTTTCAGTATGACTAATCTTTGTTCCAGCTCCTCTACCAGCTGCACATCGAAGTCAGGGAGACCTCGACAGGCCTCATCCAAAACGTGTACCAGTGTAATTCGCTTACGCTCTGCATCTCTCTTTCTTTGCTCTGTGGCCTCCAGTTGCGCTGCAAGGTTATCCTTCTGTTTCCTGGTATCTTCCAGCTGTGTTTGCGAATAGTGATCTCGTGCCTGGAGTTCCTTCGCAATAGCGGACTAGTAGAGATGTAATTCCATCATGGTCATCTTGGTGTAATCGATCCCTACAATCATGCTCATCTGTGCGTGAGACGCTGCATCAGTTGTGATGAGGGCAGCGCTTGATACTTGGCCCCTATTATCTCTAACTGGCCATTGCCTTAGGTCTGGCTGCGCACTTACTAGTGTGCTGCTTGCTGCAGGGTCAGTCACGGATTTATCTGCTAGGTCCCTTAGCTCTAAAACGTGCTTTGCTACATTGGAGATGGCATCGAGATGTGCGGCTGCAAATTCTGACCATTTCTTAGTAAGAACTTATGTGTACTTCGACAAAGCCTCATCAAGCTCCTCACTTGTCAAGCCGGGTGCGTCGTCAATATTCTTAGCCTTTGATGCCTTTGCTTTCTTTCGGGACTGCGGTTTGTTCACTTCCTCTGCTTCTGGTGTCTTGTGCTTATCTTGCCTATTAGGGTCTGGAGTAGTTTTGACTGAGTCCTGTCCTTCTTCTTCTTCGGTTTCCTCTCCTCCACCCTGGTTGTTGTCATTCTACTGCGACTCAGTCTATTCTTCGCTATCTTCCAAGGGGCCTTGCTGCTGTGTGTGACTAGGGCCTGCGCCCACATTGGTAACTATGGGGACTGGAATGTGAGGTTTATTTCCTACATCATTCAACCATTCAGCCAGCCATTGCTGAACTACTGCCTTGATATCGCCCTCAGTGATGACATATGGTAACTTGAACCATTGATGTTTTGGGTCTGCGCGAGCCTGGATAAAGGTGTGATGCATGTCAGCGCTGAAGGTGGCTGCGCCGTCATAATGAGAGAATAACTCGTGACTGAGCCGTGGAGTTTTTGTGATCTCATATTGGATATTCATCATATTAAAAGAAAATACATAATTTTTCATCTGTTGGTGTGCTTTATCCAGTGAAACCCATAGTGATGAGTACCGGGCCGCACCAGACATGTGCACTGGTGCATCAGGGAATTGTGCCTCAATAGGTTCTTGCCATCCTACCAGTGCGATGAGGACGAGCAGCCATGAGTAATGGAAGGGCCTACCTTTCTCCTACGCGTTGCGAGCGTCTTCCAGGAATTCCTTCACAAGATACGCTGCCTAGTTGTAGCTGTAGCCTTCGGCGCAGTTCATAGCAATTCTGATAACTGGAGCAGGAACTTCAGTAGGTCTGCACTTCCGTATGACTTTTCATGCTAAAAGTTCTGCTGCAAAGAGAATGTGATGTTCTTGAATCGCGGAAGTGTGGTTCCCGTGTTTTCCCTTTTTTAGGCCAAAGCATTCCTTCATGGTTTGTGCGAGCTTCGTATCCTCATGCTTCGAGGGAAACTCAGTCCCCGGATTAGGCCCCGCAATTGGTAAACCGGTAATCCTCTGAATGAGCTCGCCATTGATAGGACTCTTCTTGTCTCCTATCCATAGGTGGCCGTCATGAACTAGTGCTAGCAGCTGCTTGACCACTATGGTCACTTGTGTGCCGCGACCAAAATGGGGAACGTCGAGCATCTTCAGCAGACCAGCTTGATCCAAGCCGGCAACCCACCGTTTGACTTCTAATAATGTCGCCCCGATCTCATCGTACTTGACAAAGTGCAAATACATCTCTGGGGCGAACTGTGGAAACTTGCCACGATCGCTTGTATCATGGTCGGCATATTTAAGCCGGTCTATCTTTCCTGTCATGGTCCCAACCAGTTGCACACCTAGTGGCAGTGAAGGGGTGTGTATTGTGAACTGCTTGTTCCACCAAGGTGGCTTAACTCTTGGTCAAAGAGCTGAACATATGGTGGCCATCGCAGTGCAATATTCTCCTCTCCCTCTCTGAGGATTTCGACTGAACCAGGCGGATCCATTCCGGAATCCTAAGATGTTTGCCCAGATTGTTTGTGTCGATCTTCATTTCACTTAGAGCGAACTTCAGGCTTGAATTGTTTCCTGGCAGACCATGTTTGCATCGGTGGAGCTGGTGCTAGTAGAATTTCCTCACGTGCTACAGGTGCAGGTGGGGGGTGGAAGATGTTCTGCAGACCTGTCTGTTCAAAGTCTCTCAATAAGTCTTGAAGGTCCTGATCAGCGGACATAGGTTCAATTGTGAAATTGAGGGGAATGCAGAATGTGATTTCCCCTTGCCCGGGTGGCTTCTTATACAATCGATCGATTACACCGGTCATAAATGTGCATTGAAGGCCCCAAATCTGACAGAGATCGTCTTTCCACGGTGCTAGATTTTGGCGGATATCCTTAGGATAGGCAATTAAGGCTATTAAAGTACCGGCGCCGCCAAATCGGCAGTGTTCCAACGGTCGGCTTCTGTACTACGGTGCAACCAGTGCCACAGCTGTGTCATGATAACGGCCTTCGTCACCATAATGACCTTCGGCATATGCGGGCAAGTTCTGCGACCAAACTATAAGCTTCGCTCCCTTAGCGTTTCGTGCCATCCATCCAGGGCAAGACTGGGCTATTTCTTTATCGCCAGATGCATTAGCGTGCCGAATCCTGACCTCCATGTACCGGTTTTTGACTATAGGTGCCCGGATATGGAGAAACCTATGTACCCACTCTATACAAGGTACAAGCTTCCATGGTTCAGAGCAGTGCTCCCAGTGCTCCTATGGCCTACTCTGCCCACTGAAACTGCTACTCGCCCTCTGGAGCTGATCCACAAATCTCAGGCAAAGGAATATTTGATAAGTTTCCCATCTAGGAATGTACTTCTTATGGGCAGTCCACCTTTTGGCTGTAGTGACTCCAATTGCTGAATCTAGAGTCTCCAGTTCCTGTGACTCCAGTATCTGTTTTGAGAATGGGGCAATAGACTCCTCTGGATCTGTCGAACCATCAGAAGCGGGTAGGGTTCTTGTCTGGGAACTAAGCCATCTGAGGGACTTGGTAATTCTAGGGCATCTATGTCCATGAAGCTCATATGATCGGGTCTACCATTTCTCTAATCCATCATCTGAATCCGACATACAGGACTTGCCATTCTCCCAATCCATAATACCTTCGGCAGTACGGTCAATATAATCTTCTTCCTTCGCTGTAACATTATAAAGGTGATCCAGAACATCCTGATCTTCATCTCTAAGTGAATCTGTGTATCTTTCTCCTTGGGATGGGTCTAGTGGTATTATAACTCTCAAACCCTTTCCTTCGAAGGTCATCTGTCTCTTCTTAAGGTTAATGACTGCGGCATTTTCCATTGCCCATTCAATGCCTAACAAGGCTGGATAGGGATTTCTATCATCAATGAGCTCAATAAATTCAAAGTCTGCTAGAGTACGAACCCCCTCAATATCTATTGGGACACTAGGGAATCTCCCTAGGGGCACAATCCTTTGCTGATTGGCTAGCCTCAACTGTATAGGGGACCAGGAAAGGGCAGGTTTCCCCATTTGCTCCCAGGTTTGCTTGGTTAGGACATTGACTTCTGATCATAAATCCAGAATGACATCAGTCATATCATACTCCCTGATCTGAACATTCAATCTCATTTCCCTACCAGTTCTTCGGACACGATTAACAGTTTTCTCCTTATCAACTCTTCTCTGAGGTTCACAGAAAGCAAGAACTTTTTGCAACTCCTTTAAAGCATTCTGATTCCTTAAGAGTTTCATACAGCTCTGTAAAAAGGAGGACAGTGTACTTGCTTTATCTGTCGAAGCTTCTTGCGGTTGCGACTCCTGCTGATGTTTTTGCGCAAGTTCTACTACTATGCTAGGATCAACATAATCGTGCATGGCTTCCATGACTGTCTCTTTGTCGCTATTGATATCAAATGCTGGGATTCTCTCGGGGGCCTTACGGACACAACCCTTGACAGGTTGCTTCTCCATATTCTGTATATGCATCGTAGCGCCACTCCGCGTAACAACATTAATGGCTGGAGCAGGTCTTTGCTTGACGAAAATCAGCTGAATATTCTGAGTAGGGGCACCGTTTCATTCCTAAATCTTAGCTATCAGTTGCGGGCATTGCTCAATTACGTGATCTACTGCACGATAATACCGACATGTCGTAGTTGGGTTCCGACAGTCTCTAGCAAGATGCCCGGCTTGATTATAGTTGTAGCACACCACCTGGCCTCTACCTCTTCCTGCCATACCACCACGACCATGACCTCCAAAATCACCTCGACCGGATGCACCCCCACGGTATCCATAGCCATCATTTCCCTGGCCCTCATTTTGTACCCGATAGGCATCATAGGTGCGCTCTCTCATGAGGTCATAACTGCGACACTCATCTTCATCATGCCCTACTGACTTACAGAATTTGCAGTAAGGTTTTTTAGGGACTTGCACATACCTTTGGAGCAGATGGCAGTTTTCAGATTGATGTTGGCCAGTTGTCTGACAGATTTCACAATATAGAACAGCGGGATTGAATGGGTTTGGTGCACTAGTATTCAGGTAATTTCTTACCATAGGGCATTGTTCCCTGTCGTGACCTTCTATCCGAAAGTGTGTACACCAAACCTCTTCGCGACCGGTTTTTCCTTTCTTCATATCGCGAAGCTCCAAATCCATCGCAGCCAACTGCGCTTGGATTTGTGCGATACCCAAATTATCTTCGACAGGGGCAGTCTCAAGCTTCATCGTGATTTCCAGAGCCTCTTGCTGGTCAGCAACCTTCTATTGCATGAGTGGAGTTCTGATATGTGGTAACAATGCTGCAATAAACCATTCCTTGTGCTGTGTAGGTCCAATGGTGAAGCTGACTTGGTCTAATAGAACTTTGAACCTTTGGTCAAAATCCCACACTGACTCACCGCGCCATTGCTGGATCTCTTTCAATTCAGTGATACATTGTGACTCTGATTTGGGATTCTTAAAATCTTTGATTATTGCTGCTTTAATATCATCTAAGGTAGGACTCTGAGTACTGGAGAATTTCATGAACCAGGTCAAAGCCCGTTCCCTGAAATAAGTGACAAGCTGTGCACTTCTTACAGCTGAATCTGTAATGTTCTTAGCATTCCATACTACTTCACATAAAAACCAGAACTGTTCTGGATCCTCTGATCCAGTCCCTTTGAAAATAGGGAGCTTAATATCATCAGTCAGGTGGGCCATGGTAGATCGAGGGGGGTTGGGAGGGGGACGGGAAGTAGATGGGGGGGATTTACTGGAGTAGACTGACCTGCGACAGGAATACTTGGGCTAGGGTGACTTTCAAACTGCGACAGATTTTCAGTGGTAACAGGTCTGCGCTACGGGGTGACCGGAGGGTTTTCTTTAGGGCCAAACTCTGCAGGATTTACAGGGGGAGGCGCGGTATCGTGACCTAAGGAGTAGGATCCAAAATATCGCTTGTACCTTTTTCCGCTTCGCAGCAAACCACTTTGCTCGGTGAAGGTATTATCACTTGCAAACATATGTTAGTACTACAAAATCTAACAATCTGATTCAATCACCAATATTCCTTTTCCAACCAATAGCATTTTAATTCTCAGACTAAATGAATTCAAAAACTTACCCCTTGGTCCCTTGAAAAATTGTTGCTCGGCTTCACTAAAGGACGTGCTTGTGTCGATAGTGAACTCTGTCACAAATGCCTCAAGGGTCCACGTGGTCCAGAAATCAACCACGCGAGATATTTCATTGTTCACCCTTTTCAATATTTTAACTCTTGCGAGGGTCCAAGCAGGAAACTGACCCTCTCGGAAGTTCGTCCTTCTCTCAGCCAACCTGGACAACCACTGGTGCAACTCTATGTGTATACTACCAAAGAAAATTTCATAAGCATCACAAAAAACATACCTTTGTAAAAATTCGCTTGCACTACGACGCGGACCTCTGTTCTCTTGCTCAGCAAACTTCAGATAAGTCTCGTCGAGCCAATCACCGATTTCCTTCACAGAGGGTCTCCAAATCATAGCCCTCGAGGTACGATGTAAACCCCTCTTTAGCAGATACTGATTTCAACCGGCAACAGAACCAATTTGTTGGGAAATAGGGCAGACCTAAGTTTATACATTTTACTTCGCACCAACAAAAGACCCATAGTGTTGGCCCTTTCGGCAACAACCTGCGAACAGGTTGCAGTCTCACTCGAAACAGCTATGGGGTGCCGCAGAATCAGGTTTTTGCAAGCAGAAGAGGGATATTACTGTACCTTTAGTCTTTAATAACTTTAATCAATTAACAAAGAGCTTCGACATTCACATATATAACTTCGCTGATAGATAAACAAACAGTGACTTGCTTAACCCTTTACTAGGAATTCACGGCGAAGCTATTTAATTAAGTAGTGATCTTCCTTATCAGATATATCTATATTTATCACTGCATAAAAGAACATAACAGAAATAATACACAGAACCACGACACCAGATATAACGTGGTTCACCCCCAGTGTAGGGGCTACGTCCACAAAACTGCGTTTTATTCAACTTTCTACAAAATCACAGTTTTGATCTGCGCACTCAGCTGCAGATCCATTCAAGTCCTTAAAGCTGTGCACACAGCTGCAGATCTCTTAATCTCTTACAAAACCCTCTGCACACACAGCTGCAGAGGTCATCCACGCACACAGCTGGGACTTAACCTTCTCTTACAAAATATCCTTAGCTTCGCCTTAGTTCTTCTTACATCATAAAAACCTAACCTGACTTCTTTACAATAGTGCTTATTTATACAGCACATTATTACAAAACCATGGACTTAAACCATGGGCACCCCAAACCCTAAAACCTGGACTCAAACCATGGGTTTATTACAAAAAGAGGACTTTGACTCAACCCTGATACCCCTAAGACTATTTTGAGTCATATCTCCACACAAAAACCGCGGGGTTACCCAACTTAAGGGCTTGTTAAGGTGCGCGCCCCAACAAAAATATATCAATTTACATTAATTCAAAACTTTGCAGTTTGAGGACATAAGTCCCTGACTACCTTAACCATGGGAAGTATTTTGGATCAGCCCTAAAACTCATTGTGAGGAGTACCATGGGAACCCCAAAGTAGTTGGCACATTGAGAGGAATCGCCAAGCAAAATGGGCAACAACCCCTACCAATTGACTAGCACTCCCGTGAGGAAAAATCCAAGCAATGTCTCCTAGTAGTCTTGGTGGCCGAGTGACCACCTGAAAGCCAATAGGAAGCCAATGAAATTGGGGTCTATATCATCATTACCAGATTACACCATTTGATCTACCAACCAGACACAATTGATCCCCCACACTCTTCTTCATGCTTGAGAGGCAATCCACCACAGCTCGGGTCCTTGAACCAACACCATCGAGACCATTCGTGATGACCCTCTACACCGTTGGATGGCCACACAGCCTTAGACTTAGAATCATATTCATATCAATCTGAGCCAAACTTACATACCACACCATCTAGCCCCATGGCTAGTGAAAACTCGGATCCAATTTCCGGAATGGTCATTGGCAGTGGGGGAATGGTCATTGGTAGTGGACCCATGTCCATGCCTCAAGTCACCACCAACACCCTTACAGGTGATCTTAGTACTGCCATGGAGATGTTGGGGCGCGCACCTTAACGGTCCTTAAGTGTGCTAACTCCGCGGTTTTTGTGAAAGTTTTGTAAGTGGAGTTACAACTCAAAATAGTCTTAGGGGTGTCAGGGTTGAGTCAAAACCCTCTTTTTGTAATAAACCCATGGTTTAAGACTAGGTTTTAGGGTTCGGGGTGCCCATGGTTTAAACCCATAGTTTTGTAATAAGTGCACTATATAAATAACCACTCTTGTAAAGAAGTCAGGTTAGGCTTTTGATGTAAGATGAATTGATGTGAAGCTAAGGCTATTTTGGTAAGAAAGGTTAAGTCCCAGCTATGTGTGTGGATGACCTCTGCAGTTGTGTGCGCAGAGGGTTTTTGGGTGATAAAGAAGATCTGCAACTGAGTGCGCAGAGACTGCAGCTTAGTGCATAGTTTGAGGACTTGAAGGGATTTGCAGCTGAGTGCACAGATCAGAACTATGGTTTTTGTAAAGAGTTGAATAAAACACAGTTCTGTGGATGTATCCCCTACACTGGGGGTGAACCACGTTATATCTTGTGTTGTGGTGCTTTTGTATTGTTTCTGTTAAGTTCCTATATGCATTGATAAGTAAACAACTGATAAGTAAGATCACTGCTAAATACTAACTTCGCTGTGAATTCCCAGTAAAGGGTTAAGCAAGCCACTGTTGTTTATCTAACTATGAAGTGATAGATGTGAATGTCGAAGCTCTGTGTTATATGATTATAATTTGTGAAAGGCTAAAGGTACAGTAATATCCCTCTTCTGCTTGCAGAAACCTGATTCTGCGGCACCCCATAGCTGTTTCGAGTGAGACTGCAACCTGTTCGCAGGTTGTTGCCAAAAGGGCCAACACTGTGGGTCTTTTGTTGGTGCGAAGTGAATGGTATAAAACCTGGGTCTGCCCTATAGCCCAACAGGAGACTATCCTAATTCAGATACATCCACCTGTACCTATTAGTCAAATTGTCCCACCTGTCATACCTGGGGGCAGTGGCCCATCCACTCACATGGTCATACCTGGGGGCAATGGCCCTTCCGCTCACAGTGTCCCACTTGCTATACCTGGGGGCAGTGGCCCATCCATAGCTATGCCATAAGTACCCCCAGTAATGCAGGTACATCATGTTCTCATGAACCCTACTACCATTGTAGGTCCTTCCCATATTAACCTTGGGTCAAACCTCCCTTTCATGGCATGCCTCAGCTTTCTTGACTTGGCTCGGTTAACCAATGACCCTATATGTCATCAAGCCTTTTGGCCTCCCATGCCAACCAAAATCCCCTCAAACATCCCTAAGTTTGAAGGGAAGGCAGAGGAGTTCCCCCAAAACCATATAATGACATTTCACCTATGGTGCTCATCAAACAGCATCGTAGACTATTTGATCAGACTTGGGATTTTCCAATGCACCCTCATGGGTGCTGCAGCCAAGTGGTACATTGAGCTACCACAATCCAAGTACCCAGAATTTAACTCCTTGGCCTTTATGTTCCTACAATATTTCTAGCTCCTCGTCATATATGATGAAGGGGTGAAAATCTTGCTATCTTACCACCAAAACACTACGACCCACATAACCGACTGCATCCATGAGTGTCAGTGACGTCGCTGCTTGTGAAAGATCAAGCTTGATGATAGGATCTTCCTTGACTGGTTCTTAAAAAAATTGTTGCCACCCATAGCCAAGGATGTCGCCTCTGAACGTCCCCAAATAGAGGAAGAGGCCATCTTCAAGGCCCAACAGTTTGACCTCATTTACACACAGTTTGGATACCTCTACACCATCAATCCAGATGCTCCCCATGTGGGAACCTCCTACCAGGATGCACTGAGGGCATCACATGTCACAGATGGCATCATAGGCTTTGTTTCCCACCAAACACAACATCATGCAACACCACCCATGATGCCACCGCACCCAAGTAGCACCCCTAGTGTTTCATACCCAAACCAAGCTCCTGTCTATTCAAGAATGATGTCTCAATCCAAAGCTACAACCTCCTATGCACAACCTACACCATAGCAACAGACCCATGCAACTACTTGGCAGACACAACAATATTCGAGATAGATGACCAAATGTGTGGCACCCCCATCCCCCCAAGTTTACTATACACCAATATTACAAGCCACTCGAGCCCCCGCCCCAGCTATGCCAGCACCTTTGGGACAATTTTTTGCTTAGTAGAATCATCCCAACCAACCTATCCCCAACAACCAACAGGGACAAGGCAGAAACAACCAATCTAGGAATCAAGGTAACAACCAACCCTAAAGAGGCAACCAACAGCCTAACCCCCCCTGGCAATGACGCCAACCCACATGCACAAAATACCCAACATCCCAATCCACCTCGATGGAACATCCCATTGCAGACCAACAAACCATGCGAGTTGTGCAGTGTCTACGGGCACTACACCCATGAATTTTCGCTTATGGGACATGCCAAAAAACTTCTACACAACGAAGCCCAACAATGCGACTGCCCAAACAAAATAGATCCCAACACCACCAGGCCCTCCTCCCATGGTTCTCCAAAACCTATTACTAGTCCAAGGATTGGTAGCAACCACACTCTTGCCCCAACCTGCTCCTGCATCCCACCTTGCTCCACATCCCATGGAGACAAGAGTACATCAACTGCTAGCACTTACAATAAAGGATATCAACCTGCAAACTAGGCGGAACCAATATGGATCTGCTACTGAAAATGCTGAAACAGCAGCAGCATCCACATCCAACACTACCAATGTTCCTCTTCACCTTCCCCCCCCCTCTCGGAAGTTTGTGCCTCCCATTTAGGCACCTCGCCAGCAACACTACCACAAGGGTGGCAGTTAACTATAGTATCGTCGATGACTTGGCCCAATCACCTACGGCCATGTCTACTCTCGAGGTACTCAAAACATGTCCAACACAACAGAAATCCTTGCAAGCCACCCTTGGTGCCATAGATCCCTCCAACTCCAGATTGATCACATTTGATTTGGATCAAGGAGAATCAAGAATGCCATCAACCATCGCCTTCCAGATCCTGGTGTCAATTTAGAATTTGGTTGTGCACTGATGGATCACTAATGAGGGGGCATCCACTTGAGTTATGTCAACCTTGGTTTGGTAGATACTCGGGTCCTATAACCTACAACCGTCCACCACCACACTACGTGCCTATGATGTCCATCCCACCAAATCCCAAGGAATCCTCCCACACGTCCCCATATCTTTAGCCGGGAAGACCATCCTAATTGACATAGAAGTCGTCAATGCTTAGTTAGACTACAACCTTCTTCTAGGACGTAGCTATATGTATGTGATGCGAGATGTAGCATCTACCGTCTTCTACCAAATGATGTTCCCTCATGATAGGAAAATTATGAATGTCGACCAGTTGACTTACCACAATCCGCAAGCGCCAATAGCACCAGCTAACATTATTCCTACTATTGACACTACAGTCAACAGCACCATCACCCCCATCATGCTAAATGTAGGCCCAAGTTTGTTTTCCGACACCTCTATGACAACTTCCTTCCCCTTAGTATCACCACCACCTCCGCCAAGTGATACTACATATTTGTGCATGCTATCATCCAACACTACTACACCACAACCCCATCCACAGCCACAACTACAACACCATCCACAGCTACAACCCCATCCACAGCTGCTATATCATGCGTAGCCGCAACCACAACCCAATCCCCAAATGCAATCACCATGGAATTACTGAGGTTCCTTCCCAGTCCACACAATTCCCTTCCTATTTCCCCCATCTGGCATCTTAAGTAAGCCTGTAATGGCTACCTTAAACTCACCCAACTTCACGCTGGGGATTCCCATATGGTACCCCGACCCACCAGCCCAACCTCTGATGCCACAGGATGTGTTGACCCCCGTTCAACCCATTGCGGTTGAATCTCATCCTCTACCCATCCCGCAAAAACCAACCACTGCACCTGCACCTACCTTGACCCACCTAAAAAGGGCCAGGGGAAAAAACACAAAAGAAACAACTGAACCCCGATAGACTCCACCATGCACTGTGTGCAATGAACAAGTCCATGCAACTCAAAATTTCCCTGAGATTCCAATGCTCTGCGCACATTTGGATGCCATGGATACAACAAAAAACATCCCCATGGTGGTGCTCCCAAGCGAGCCAACAGTGGAGAACTAGTGTTTGAGAACAAACCATGCATGCGCCCTTTGCGGATTATATGGAAATTATTCTCACCACTGCCAGGACTTTCCCAAGTTTCGAACGGCCCTAGCCAGCCTTCAACAACATACCCTTAAATCTGATATCACTCTGATCAAAGAAATCCACCCCCCACCTCCTTCTTCAGACACCATGTCCATCTACATGATGTCCAATTCCACAAACCCTCTTATCTCCGCAATCATCAACGGTCCATCAGATCTATCCCATTGTTTCTTTTGCAACAATGAGGAGATACTTGAAGCCTTCACTGCTCTGGAATACCCTTTGGATGACATGCACCATTGCTTGTTCTTTATCACCGTAGAACTTGTGTCGCGGTCTGACCAATTTTCAATTGAGACAAAGGATTTGATTCATGGGAAAGTTGACTGGTTCAAAAATCCCATTCCGGCACTAGATGCCTTCGAAGAAGGGAACATGGCCAATATTTCTCTAACCATTCAAATCAACAATTCAACCAATTCTAATATTGTTGAGGAAATCATGCTGGGGGCATCCTACTCCTCAGAAGAAGTTGCTTCCTACAAAGTGCTCTTCCAATAATTTTGCGACATTTTCTCCTGGTCCTTCACCGAAATGCCCGGGTTGGATCCATCCATTTTTTAGCACCACATCGACACATGGCCTGATGTGGTACCCATGTGCTAAAATAAACGGCCAATCTATCCCTCCAAAGCTACCGCAGTCAAAGCCAAAATTAAGAAGCTGCATACAACCGGCTTCATTTACCCTATTGCTTACACAACATGGGTTTCGAATCCCGTTCCTGTGAATAAAAAATAGGGTACCATCCATGTTTGTATAGACTTATGTGATCTGAATTAGGCATGTCCCAAAGACAACTTCCCAAGCCCCTTCATCGATCAAATAATCAATGCGTGCTTCAGACATGAGGTCTTTTCCTTCATGGACGGATTTTCTGGATACAACCAAATTCAGATTCAAAAAGAAGATCGTTACAAGACTGCATTTACAACCCCTTGTGGCACATTCACATATCGAGTAATGCCCTTTGGCATAAAGAACGTCGGATCCACCTTCCAGTGCATCATGACATATTGTTTCCATAACCTCATCTACATCATATTGGTCTACCTAGATGACCTTACTGCTCGATCATGGAAACAAGCACAACACATAGACGACTTGCAGCAAGTCTTTTTGCGATGCCGCAAATACAAAATTCGCTTGAATCCCCTAAAGTGCATTTTTTGTGTCCCAGCAAGTCATCTGCTCAGGTTCATCGTATCCCACAAAGGAATAATGGTTGACCCTCTCAAAGTTCAAGCTATCATTGATCTCCCTATACCACAAACTCTATGCCAACTACAGAGCCTCCAAGGCAAGGCTAACTTCCTCCACCACTTTATACCAGAGTATGCGACAAAATCCCATAGATTCATATGCCTGCTCCACACCAAAATCCCCTTTGTTTGGGATCAACAAGCGCAAGAATCATTTGATGCAATCAAACAAGCCTTGGCTTCCACACCATTACTCTCGGCACCAGACTTCACTCGAGACTTCATTCTTTTTGTGTCGGCCTCGGAAAATTCCATTGTTGGAGTCTTAGTCCAGGAAGACAATGCTCATCGGGAACACGTGATTTATTACGTCAGCTAGAAGCTGACATGTCCTTGTTGGCACCCCAACAACTCCCCTTGATTTTGCACGAAATAAAGGGACTCCATTAGAATTTAGCAAATACTTTCTTTTGGTTTGCTTTAATTTATCTCGCTTCATGTAGTTAGTTGTTTGATGATTTTCCTTTGGATCCTTCATGCTTAAAGTTGATTTCATGCCTTTAATGAGTAGTTTTGAGGTAACAACATGCTTTGGTTGGTGAAAAACTTAACAACACATCACATGATTTTAGGTCTTGTTGATAAAATAAATTTTAAGGTCAAATTTTACATGATTTAGCAAATGATCCATCTTTTACATATATCATGTTAAATTATTAAAAGTCTTCTAAAAATATATATATATATTTTCTAGAGCTTCATTACTTTGATATTTTGCAAAAATAATTAATATATATATAATTTTTAAAATCATAATTGTTGCTCTTTTATGTATATATATTTTTATATAAATATCTTTGATCTTTCTCACATGACCTAAATTATTTAAGTTTAATTGTTAACATGATTCTAATAAGTTATCTCATAATTTCATTTTGTAAAGATTTCCATAATAACATTATGAAGTCATATCACGTTAACTTTTGAAGAGCCTTGTGGAGTCTTAGTATTGTTGAAGGCTTTTTACAATAATATGATTTCAATATTTATGGTCTTAAAATTATCTAATTTGGATTTCTTTAGAGTTATATCATGACGACTTTCTTGAAGATAATTTTTGTTTCATATGGATTTAAACTTAAATGGAATAAACCAATCAGTCATAAGTAAACGTAGCATGAATTGAGTACTGTTTCTTACATGAAATTCTAAATGGTTGTTACATATGTGGCTATGTATTAACCTACCTTTGTATTCAATGACTACATATGTAATGGTTGGATCTAAACTATGCTTCCATGTCATCAAAGAAAAAGACCTAGTTAAGATCGCTAGCATAATTGCTATACTTATGAGCAAGCAAGAGAAAGAACATGTTTTGGCTATTAAAGAGTCATTCTTATATCCTAAAATGCATTTGATATTGAAGAAGTGTTTTCAGCCAGATACAAAAGAGAGATCCGACTCAGCATGATTGCATGAACGCTATCTCATGGGGATAGCTACCATAATTGCTATACTTACGAGCAAGCAAGAGAAAGAACATGTTTTGGCTATTAAAGAGTCATTCTTATATCCTAAAATGCATTTGATATTGAAGAAGTGTTTTCAGCCAGATACAAAAGAGAGATCTGACTCAGCACGATCGCATGAATGCCATCTCATGGGGATATTATGTCATGATTAAGAAAGAATCCTCTTTGAAGGAATGAGTTTGTTGAGAAATAATTATTTACTTTCCATTACAACCGCCTTGACTGTTGTGTCATTTAATTATCATATGCCAAGTCATCACCAGAAATCAATAAGAAAGGGAGGTCTCATGAATTATTCTAGGAGTAAGTTGAGGGACTTAATGATGCTCCAGAGGATAACCACCACAAGTTTAAAGAGATGCTTCCACATTGATGGTTGAAGATAAACATCGATGAGTTTTTCCAAATGAGATGGATGTCTATTCCACAGGTTTTATGCCAAGAAAGACATCAATTACAAATCGCACGAGAAGTTTTCACTGAACCGCAGCGGATATTGATCTCCATAACTAATCTGCTAATCTGCCAGCCAAGGAAAGAGTAACTCCTGGAAGAGGGTACCGGAATGCATTAACTATTCAACTAGATCTCATAATGAATGATGACGAACCTTTATCGACTGCATCAAACTTTGAGGAAGTCTTTTATTTTTATTATCAGTTTTTTTGGCTAATTTTATTTGTCTTTCCACTTATTTTGATGTGCAGGTTAATATTAGAAATGCGATGATTCCTGTCTTTGTATTTTTGAAAACTACTTTTAAATTTTTTATTACACTGCAATTCTTATAAATAATGTCATTGTAAAAGCTTACTCTGTCTATTTGTACAATTCAATGCAGGAGACACCGAATTATATTGAATTCTCATGAATATTATCTCACGAGATGATGCGATGAAGTAAATAAGCAATGATTACATCTCATAGAAGGATAGGTGGTGAGTTCCTACGAAGAAGGTTACTCCAGGAATCAAGCCAAAAGCGACCATCAAGATTGTAGGCCAAATGAGATAGATGCCACTAATGATGGAGCTGCGAAGGGATCATTATCTAGAATAAGGTGACTCATGAATTAAGAAGATGGCGATAATGAAGAATTTTTCACAAAGCCATTGAAGATGCAATAAATCCAGCTATCAAATGAATTTGACAAAGATCACGACAAGAAATGAGCCATTATGTTCTGCTACTTCAAACATCAATGTAAAATTTATGATTGTCTATATAAAGCGATAGGATATTACCAAGAAGGGGAGGGAGGCCTAGTCTCTGCAAGAATAGAGGAAGCTGTGTCTTTCTATATTTTGATTTTTTTATTTTGTAATCTTGAGGTTTGAAGTAGAAATGGAGAAGTTGCTGCCAGACACTGTTTCTTTCTTTGTTCTATTTCTTATTTGTAGTTTTTTATATTTGCAAGATGAAGAGGAGCCTTAGTTCTGTTGTTTCTATGTGATGGAGAATTATGGAGAAAATGGTATATTGGAGTAAAACATCTTATTTGCAGTCACAATTCTGTTTCTGGATATTGTCGAAGCAAGTGTTACAAGACTGGTATTGTTTCATGTTTCAGTTTTGATACACACACACACACACACACACACATATATATACTTTGATATTAGACTTTCTCAAATCTATGTACATACACTTACACTGTGTTGTAGTTGTATGAATGCTAGTTCGATTACTCTAATCACTTAATGTTTTTATATTTGATACAAATATTGTGTATGTTAATTCGTTTAACTTTCATTAATGAAATTGATTATGCGATATTAGTTCAATTGATCTATTAATTGATTATGTCTCTATTTTTATAGACCTTTTGATTAACAGATTGATCATCTTCTATAATCAGATATTGAAATGTTAAAAAATTAATTATCTATTGGCTTTCATGTTAACCGAATCATAAAATAATTTCTTATTTTATGTTTATGTTATCATGAACTCTTATTGAGTAGTAAAATTATTTTTAATATTAACATAAATAGTTTTCTATCTATGCTTATATTAATCATTTTCTCTTGCTATTCATAACTCCAATAGATAGTTAATATAGTTTAAAAGATTTTCTCTCATCTGAGATAGGTAGAAGAGATAGGGTAGTCACCTAGTTTTAATTCATAATTTTAGTTTAGCTTGTTTTAGATAGCTGTTAAATTGAATTTAATTAGATTAGTCTGTTTTAAGTTAAAATTAGGTTTTAGTAAAAAATTGAAAAACAAAACACAAAAAAACAGTCTTTCATTAGGAAAGCAATTTTAGGATGATTTAAACATAAGAACTGACATTAGCATTAGATAAACTTTAGATTAACGTAAGATACATTTTGCTGAGTTTTTATATTCTCCTTAAGAGAATAAATTCAGCTGGTAGCAAGAGACCATAACCTGCGAGATTTAGTCATTTCAAACACACCGAGGGTTTTTTTAAGTGCTTTGTGTGGACTATTTCTCCTTATTTGGCCCAAGTTAGAAAATCAGGCCAACAGTCCCCCACTGTGATATTCACTCGAGGAGAAACTAGCCCTCACCGTCGTTTTCTCAGCCCAAAAGTTTTGCCACTACATTATTACAAACCATACCCGAGTAGTGGCTGATTCCAACCCAATGTGGTACCTCTTAAGCCGCCGCCTCCTACAAGGCCATGCAGCCAAGTGGGTAGTCATTCTCAAAGAATTTGACTTGGAGTTTCTTTCCCTAAAAAGCACGAAGGCGCTAGCACTGGCCGTGCTCATGATAGATCTCCCCCCATTGACCACATCACCACCACCCAAGGACAACCTTCCCGATGAATTTCTACTCATCATAACCATGGTAGACCCATGGTATGGGAGCATCCTTTTGTATTTATGCACATAGAAGTTCGCAACCCACTTAATCTGTGAAGACAGGCGACGCATCTGGCATCAAGCTACTCAACATATTCTGATTGGAAACATTTTATATCGTCAAGGCTCTGATACCATCTTACGTCATTGCCTCACCCATGATGGCTGACACAATCCTTAATGACTGTCATAGTGGAGCCTGCGGTGGCCATCTTTCAGGTATAGAAACCACCCAGAAGATTCTACGTGCTGGCTACTTTTGGCCTTCCATCATCGTTAATTGCATAGAGGTAATCAAACACTGTCACAGCTGTCAACTCTTTGCCCCAAAGGCAAGAACCCCCCTTCCAGCATTACACCCCGTAGTCAGATTCGGTCCCTTCTGCAAGTGGGAAATTGACTTCATGACAATCAACCCTACCTCAGCCAACAGTCATAAATATATCATTATGGCGGTTGATTACTTCACTAAGTGGGTCGAGGCCATGCCCACATTCAATTGCAAAAGTGAGACGGTGACACGTTTCTTCTTTAACCGTGTCATTTCACGATTTGGTGTTCCCAAGCATTTGGTCTCAGACCATGGTAAAAAATTTGAAGACGTTGTTTGGATTGAGCTTTCAACCATGTTGAAATTCAAACAACAGTACTCATCTTCCTACTACCCCCAGGGAAATGGCCAAGTTGAAGCAGTCAACAAAGTCATCAAAACAATGCTCCAAAGGATGGTAGGAAACCATAAAACCAACTGGCACCACATGTTGTTCTCTACCCTATGGGCTTATCGCACATCCACAAAAACCACAACTGGTTTCACCCCTTTTCGTCTAGTACATGGCATTGAATCAGTACTCCTTATAGAGTTCCAGATCCCATCACTCTGCCTCGCTGTAGAAATCCTTCCTGATACTTTTCCTTTGGAAGAATGACTCCTCCAACTTGAGCAAACCATAAAATACCATTAATATTCCCTCCAAGACATTGAAGCAATGAAAACACAGTTAAAATCCTATTATGACTCCCATGTCCACCCTCACACCTTTAGCGAAGGTGATCTAGTTTTGGTTTATGACCAAGCCAATGATAATTTGGGCAAAGGCAAGTTCGAGTCAATGTGGTATGACCCATATGTTGTCCACCATTGCCTCGAAAAAGGGAACATTCTTTTTGACTCTAATGGACAACTCTTGGAGAACCCCCGTAACAGGCTCTACCTCAAGATATTTTACGCTTAACATCACCAAGGATTCGCTTGTAGCATAGTCTTGTCCTTTTTTGTTTTACACATTTTTTAAAGTGAGTCTTATGTATTGTTTCCTTCACTGCTCCAGATGGATCCTACCTCATGTCGATACACTGGATTTGTTGACGGAGCAAGCAGATAGTCTCCAAACCTTGCCTCGGCTGCATAGGTCATCTACTCCCCATCACATGAGTTGATCCATATCGACAGAATATGTGTGGGCATTGCAACCAACAACCAGGCTGAATATGATGGTGTCACCGGCCTTATAGCTGCCACCCTCTAGTTGGGTATCCTCCATCTTGATGTCTTCTTAGGCTCCCAGCTACTTGTCTCTCAGTTTAACAACTATTACCGGGTACGTGATCCCTGCCTCTTTAGAAATTTCCTGCACACTAAATAGATGGTTAGAACATTTCAATCCATCACATTCACACATGTTCCCAGGAACCTCAATAGTGTAGCAAATCAAATGGCTAATGACATTCTAAATTGGCATATTCATCATTGCACATAGGAAGCATAAAGAAAACTAAATCATACATCAACACACGTAAATATGTATACCCATGTAGAAATACACCATCTAGGCATTTCATTCACATCATAATAAAATGCTCACATATAAAAAAACATAAAAGCACATCCATGTGCGTCAAATATATATATATATATATATATATATATATATATATATATCGCATGTCCAAAATATATCCAGTACAAAATGAGAAGCTACATATGCTTCTCAGCTAAATATACATCGCGATACAAAAATCCTAAGTGCACCAACACACTAGGGGAAGCCCCACTAGCTGCTAGTCAGACCCTGACTCATCCTCATCATCCGGCTCAGTTTCATCCTCAGAGGAGGAGGACTCACCATCATCCGCAAGAGCATCCGCTCATGTTGCCTCGCGTACATACTCGCAGGCCACAGCAATCCTCTTCCTTAGAGGAGTGCACTCAAGAGGAATATTGAAGCAGGTAGCAATCAGCTCATTGTCTAAGCGTTTCCAGCCATCATCAGAAATCCCCTTCGCTAGTCGCTCCAACTATGAAATAACAGTGTCCAACTCTCGCCGCTGCCTACAGTGGTTCCCCACAGGGACCCCTGGCTCTTCAACCATGACCACNAGAAATCCCCTTCGCTAGTCGCTCCAACTATGAAATAACAGTGTCCAACTCTCGCCGCTGCCTACAGTGGTTCCCCACAGGGACCCCTGGCTCTTCAACCATGACCCCCTGCCTCTAATAACTAGGTGGTGGACAAGGACCAATATCTACACATGAAAATAAGGACATCATTAGTCTAGGAAACTATCAACCAACTAAAATACTCTATGTATAAATATGAGCACAAAAACATCACATATACATACGAGCTAGTCCCCATGCCTATCCTAGAGGTTGAGACATCTCAGGGTCTACATGGTAGCTCATCCTTGCATAAGGATACTCCTCAACTACGACTGGGAGCTACCACCACTAATCCAACAACTCCTACATTAAGAAGCGTCCCACTCTGCCACCTCCCTCACGTACAATCATCTCATACCATCTATGCATCCGTGGCTCCCACGGACCACTCTCCCGCACTGCCTGATGCGAACGCAGAGTCGGTACTTTCTCAAAGAAGAAAGCACATAAAAAGAGTCAAGACAAAAGTCTCCACCAGATGCCTTTGCATGGTTCAATGCATGCTGAACCATAAGCAAATACATCTGATCCCATCCATAATAAGTGCCCCTCATGACACGCGCTACCATCTATAGCTTTCCTCCTAATATCTTGTGGTTCCCAGATCAACCCAAGATACGAAGCACCATCGCTGCAACGGCCCGTGATAATAGCTCCTCAATATCACTCAATAAGATGTATGAACCATGCACATAAGTGGTAGTGTAACAGTGGCTATCACACATATCCCCCAATGTCTCCCCACGAGATAGTGTCAACACCAAGTCGCCAACAAATCCCAGCATCAGGAGCCCAATCAAAAAGTACACATCACGTAACGTCATCTCAATCTGTTGCCCCTGTACAATAAAAACATCTTCTCCCACATCCCAGAATCTCACAAGCATCTAAAGCAGTAGATGCAAACTCTTCATCAGCAGAATCCACATGAACTTCAACAATCCACAACGGGCACATCGTATTCCTGTCTCTTAAAGCCTCCTCCCGAAGGTCCTTGTAGTCTCTCTCTCACCACACAGTCTCAAGCATCCTGTACAAAAATAAAACAAATATCAAACATATATTTTAGTAAAAAATCCACCCTACGACCAGGTCGCACCTATTAAACCAAAAAGGGCGACTAGGTTGCTCAAACAGGCCTCATGGAAGCAACTAGGTCGCACTATTTGGCCAAACAAGAGCGACCCCAGATCGCTCTTTTCTGCCCAATAAGAGACCCAGTCGCAATTGTATAGGAAGAACAAGTGACCCAGTTGCTCCTTTTCCCACGAAAAGAGAGACCCAACTCGTGGAAGCCCTAACAAGGTCACAGAGGGTCCCTGGGTGAGCAAATCCAAAAATTAAACCACTGAAAAAGATAGATTTTGCAAGAACTCTTACCTACAAGTCACAGAGCGAAAAACTACCAATAAAAATGGGAGAAATTAGAAAAAATAGTTCGGGCCCCTCCTCTCCAACTCAGCAGTGAACAGTGACAATGACACATGCCACATGGTACCCACCCATTTATAGGCCCCATTTGACCTATTTTCTTCTTTTTCACATAACTGGGCCATGCGGAGTCTGTTTGGTACGTCGTTCACACCAATGGTTTCAAATTTCCATCCTCTATATTTCAATGAGACCATAGTCTCATGATCAGTAAGTAAGTTTCAGTGCCACTTCTCGAAAGTTACCTCGGTTTATGTACCACTTTGTTATACAAATGTCTTCGACCCATTTTCCAAAGATCGGATCATTTCTTTCACATGCATTTGGCATATAAGTGCCTCTGGACTTGCACTCACATCATATGTAGTCTATTCCATCCACCACAACTTCCATTGATCCTTTGGTCCTATTACCAGAGGCCACCTCGGTCTACATGCCTCTGCCGCACCAATTCATGTGCCTTTGCCACGATCCTTCCCGTGCATGTATTGGTATGTTCAAGAGCCACCTACTCCATCCATACCGCACAGATGACCTTTGGACCACTGTCCATTGTCCCAAAATGGGGGTGCCATCAATGCGCCCTTGATCGGTTGAGCATACTGGAGTTTCTTTTAAGCCCTATTCTGACTCCTAAATGAATGAAAAGATCACCGAGCGCATTTTCTTCCTCTCTCGCTCGTTAAAGTATCAAAAAGGGAATCTACATAGCTTTGTTTATCTCTTTTTACGAACCATGTAGACTACCATATGAAAAGGAACACCTTGGAACATTCAAGCCAAGACCATTCCCCTCTACATCCTTTTATGTTTTCTCGAGCAGAGGGGCCGAACTTTACAAAAAAGCTCACCATGGGTTGTCTTTAAGCTATTTTCCAGCCTTCTCATCAAGAAAACATCGCCAAGCAAACTTGGTTTTGTTCATGCTTGTAAAAGTATTTGAATGATCGTCCAGTCAGTATAGGCTTAACCTTTTCCATCCTAACTGGACTGCCAATGGTAAAAAAGTATCCCATTCCCCAAAGGATGGGCGAGCTCTCCTATGTACACTTTTATCCTTTTTCAAGCACAAGAGACTATCAATGAAAAAAAATCCCCACTGGAGTCTTCTTCATCCTTTCAGACTCTCTAAAATTGAAAGCACCATTGAACATTTAATTTCTTGGGCTCGCCAAAATCCACGAGATCATACCACAATGGTGTCTTTAGACACCACCCCACATATAAAAGTTCGGCAGCATTCCCACTTTGGATCGCCTTTGTTCAGATTATTCTGTGATGTGTCTTCCTTGGATCCCATCAATACCAAAAGTGTCTACCTCCCTAAAGTATTTCCCATCTGCAGTTACATCCCTGGTATTATAGCTATGATCCCTTTCCCATGAGTCATTTTCATTTGTTGTCTGGTCCTCCCTGCCATCATACCCTGAGCAAAGGAAGTTTGAGTCCCCCGCAATTCCATGGCCCTGTTCCCTATTTGAGTGTGTCAGTCCCCATATTGTCTCACACCTTTGGTCATCTCCCTCATGCTTTTGGTCAAGGAAACACCATTTCCTTGGCCAGTTGTAGGTCTCCCACTGTCAAAGACAACACATGTATTCCATATGATAGACCTAGAGGTCCCTGTATCCTGGTTTCATTAACCTCATTTATGAGTTCCTTAGAACACTTGAGAGGAGTCCTTAGTGCCTCTCAAGATGGTTGTGTCTCACGTGCTCGACTCCAACAACATCATCGCACTATTGAGATTCTTACAGGGTATTGGTCTGTGTAGCATTTGGTCAAAGACATCGTCTACCACCAGACTCTAGCATATTGATGAGTCTATTGAGGGACCCAAACAGGTTCATGTCCCTTGAAATTTTTGGGTTGCATTGGAGACAGTGTTTAGAAGCCCCATAATAGGGATTCAGTATAGATTCATGATTGATGCAGCATATTGTACCACAGAGACTCTGACATATCTTTTCAGTAAGTCCTGACAGTTGTGAAGATATAGCATTTCCTAAGAATTCCATGGGTCCGATATATGGGCTCCTCACATCAGTATTGTATTCAACCTCTCAATGAGGCCACCACTATGTAACACCAGTTGTATATGACCGGCTCTTGCATTTTAGAGCATAGATCGCAGTATTCTTTTGACATTGTTACGAGCATGGGGACCCCCGCCTCGTCCATAGACATGTCATACATTGTTTGTATCTCACCCATTGATGGGAACCATATTAATACAAAAAATAAAATCCACCATGCCCCAACCCAAGAAGCACTACCTCTCCCCATAAAATCCTATGATGTTCGTCGGTCATACAATGAGTTCCTACCCTCACACATCAGGGGGCAATCTGTTAACCCAAAAAATTACCCGACCAGCTCTACATGACCCACACCACACAAATAAATCTATTTCATTACCTTCATTGACTCCCAAAAACACCAAAAATGGGCTTAAAAACCCATAAAAAATCCTAAATAGCTCTCAAAGGGGCTAAAGCCTTCAAAAAGGGGCTAAATCCCCTAAAAGGGGCCTAAAAACCCCAAAGGAGCTAAGAAATGACTGAAAGGGGCCTAAAATCCCCAACGGAGCTAAGAAATGGGCGGAAGGGGCTAAGGCCCTAACCAAGGGCTTAAAACCCTAAAACTCAAAAAAAGCTATAAATACAAAGGTATCACTCTCAAAGCACTCCTCATTTCCCTACCTTTACTCTGCCTGTGTGAGTGCCTTGAGACCTGTTAAGTCAGGAACTTGTTTCTTCAAATTTTATGTTTGATTGTCATTTTTATTTTAGCTTGCATATTTGCTTGAGTTTACTCTTTTACTTACTGTGGAAATTTTTAGATTTTTAGTGAAATTTTCAATTTTTACCTTCAGATTTTTATTTAGTTTTGTTCTTTTAAGCTTTTGAAGGGTTCTAAAGATCAATATATTGAATAATGGATTCACAAATCATATCATGAGTATAGTTTGTCCTTTGAACTGTATTCAAAATGGAAAAAATGACTAAATAGAGCCAAAATTGGGTTTTAAATTATTCCTGTAGCGCTGGAGCAAAAAATTAACAAAGGCGCGCTACAGGAAAATCGTTTTTTTCCAGAATGGTCATTTTTCAGTCCGATTTTTTTGGGATTTCGCTGCTAAAGTGTTAAATAAATCATTGGTCACATTTGATATATGTTTTGCCAAGTTTTTTTCATGTAAACAGGCGTCAGTCTCATGTGAGGGAGATTCTGGCAACTGTTCTGGCAACTGGATGCAACTTTCTGGCAAATGATGAGAGTGAGCGAAATAAGGCAAGACTTTCAGGGAAGATGTTCTAAATTAAATATTATGGAGCTGGTGGAGATGCTGGAATTAAGACATCTTCCAAAAAATCGGAGGTTGCTGTTATAGAGCAGAGTTGGGGCTTTCTCCTTGAAGTCGTTTCTGTCAAAATTAGTTAAGGGAAATGTTAAATTATGTCTTTAAAAGGGATTCCTTTTGAAGAGATAGCCATTTAAGACATTCTGAGATGTTCTGCTGAGTGGAAGATTGAAAAATAGCTCTATATTGAACCATTCCTCTGCTGAAGTTTGAAAAGAGGATGGGGTGAAAAATTGTGCATTTTATGGTGCTTAAACTTCACAAAAGAGTCTGATACTTATACACAGTGCAATGAAAGAGCTGAATAGCCGAGATTACATGAAGACCTATTCTTATTTTTTATGCTAAGACTACAGGAAGCATAAAATGAATAGATTGGAGATTGTTATGTTTTATATATCTTCTCATCCAACAAACAAACAGTCTTCAGTTAATCTGAGAAGCTGGTAGCTGAGATCATTTATGTAAAGTTTTACTGTGCAGAGAATTTTCTACTTTAGAAAAAATAAATAGTGCATGTGATTTTTCATTGGATGCCAAAGGTCACAAAGATAGATCACAAGAAGTTTCTCCCATAGTAATAGCAGAGAAATTGGCTTCCAAGCTAGAAACATTTGATGGACTTTCTGGTTTCCTTAAACAAGCCTGCAATGGACATCTCAATTTCATGTCTCTCAGTGTATCAGAGGGTTCAGTGCAGATTTTTCGTAGCAAAAGTTTCCAGTGAAAATAAAGTTGTTGTCACAGAAGAAATTACTGTACAGGAAGAAGAGATCACTGAGAATTCTGCTCAGTTTTCCTGTTTTGGGTCATTGAAGTAAAATGCCAACCAAGAGCTAAGGGAGAGGAATTTTTGAAAAAAAAAGAGGTTTTTGTTCATAAGATACCCATATACAAAACCCTCTCTCAGTTTTGCAACAGCTATCAAGGTTTGAAGGATCCAATTTAATCTTTGCAGCCTATTTTTCAGGATTTTTAATATTTTCCTGTTTTAGTGCTCATCTTGCGGGGCAGATTCTGATTGATTGGAGATGAATTTTTAAAAATCAAGAGAGGTTTTTGTTCATCACGGACCCATTCACAAAAAAATCTCTCATGTTTTACACATGTGTCAAGTTTTGAAAGATACAATTTAATCTTTGCAGCCTATTTTCCAGGGATTTTAAATTTTTAATATTTTCCTGTTTTAGTGCTCATCTTGCGGGGCATATTCGGATTGCTTGGAGATTATTTTTTACAAAACAAGAGAGGTTTTTGTCTATCACGGACCCATTTACAAAAACCTCTCTCAGTTTTTACACAGGTTTCACCAATTGAGATATATGGAAGCTTCTTTGACACCTAGTTTCCAAAAATTCGCCATATTTGTCAGGAATCCGATTTGCTATTTTTAGCCAATTAGTTGAGTTAGTTAGTTAACGTAACTGCTAGGTAGTTTCAATTTTGACCTAATGAAGGGGATATGGAACTAATTCTTTGTAATTATAAAAGAGGGATAGGGGGATTGAAGAGGGGTTCTGATTTTTGGGAGCATCAAGAGGTTTACAAGACTGTTTTGTCTGCAAACTTGTTCAGAGATAAGTATTGTGGCTCTTATAAGCATTTGCTGATAAAATAATGAGATATATGGCTTTTTCCCCTTCAGTTTGTCTATGTTGGATTTGTTATTGAGCTTGTTTAGCTTCTTAAATGATAAATTCATTACTAGTTAATGTGTATTTTCTGGTAATGCTTTCCTTTATGTATGAACCTCAACATAGTCTTTCTGTTGGATCTTATGTGATATGATATGCATATTTATCAGTTTCTGTTTATGATTTAGTTGTTACTTTTCTTCTGAATGTATTCCCTGACTGTTCTTGAAGCTTACAACCATTTAAATCATACCAAAAACCCTAAACTTTGTTTTATTTATTGAGTTTTACTCTTGAGATTGTGTTGGCTTGTTTCTCTGGCCTTAGAAACAATTTCTGGCACAAACATCTTTGGCGCCATTGCCGGGGACGAAGCTAAAGCATATCTTCCCTGGGATACTCATCTATTTTATTGGTTTAAGAGGTGGACTTAAACCAGCACTTTTTAAAGGCTATTTTCACCAAGTTTGACACAGTGGCTACTAGAGGAGTTGGAAGAATTTGAAGATTTCAGTCATCCCCAGCTTTATGCGGCCCTAATTAATTTGAACTACTGTTAACCCTTTTTTCTTTCTGAGAAGAAGAAACTAAATCTCTCTTGACAAATTGATTGGTGACTCCACTATTTCAAAATGCACGGGCCAAAGTCCATGGAAGCTATTGTGGCTCGAAGGTTTGCACCTTTAAATTTTTCTGATATTCCAGGTTTTCCAAATTCAGTACCTATTATGGATGTTTGGGGAGATTGTCTTCCACGGTTTAGAGAAAACAAAGAGGATAATCCTGTTAGAATAATCAAACCCATAGTATTACCCACTTAGACATTATTTCATTTATTTTGTCTTATTTGCCTAGTCCATGAGTCCCACCATGTGCAAGTTGTTAATTGCCTATCCATAGAGGTCAAACTTGCCATATTTGACTCATGGAGCGCTTGGGGAAGCCTTAGGAATCAAATCTGCTTTATTCCTGGCCTCCTAGGCACCCATCTGCTTTTTCTGCTTTATTCCCTGCTTTTTCAGTGTTTTAAGGCACATAGGAAAGCAAGACTATGTGAGGTGAACTTGTTTTATTTCCCTTTCATCCTCCACTCTTTCCTCCATGCAAAAGCATGTATGAGCTACCATTTGACCACTCTTTAGATTGCCTATGCGCCCTTGCTAATTCGTGGGGTCCTTGATAGATTTGGGATCAGCTTTTTACACCTATGGGGGATTTGCCTATTTTGGATAAGCCTGCTTTATGCTAGTTTTGGATGCCTCCTTATGCATTCGACCTATTGATGTATTCTATATATTCAGCAACCTATGTTATTACAGGGTTGGATATTGTACACTGAGTTAATATAATTTTGTGTTACAGCTCCATATTCAATCTCCATTGTTGACAATTTTGCATGATCAATTGTAATTTGTTGTGAGTGAAATTAATCTATTGCAGGTCTGAATTTCTACATGGTATCAGAGCCATTGTAGGTTATTACTCTCCTTCAAAAATTGTTTTGCAAGTTCGACATCAAGACTGGGAGCCTTCTACTGACAGCCGGGACAGATTTTCTAGAGCTATGGATTCATAGAAAACTATCTTGACTCCCTTCAACTATTTTGAATGGAAATCAGAGATGGAGATCTTGTTGAGAGAGAAAGGCCTCTACAGGGTGACTATGGCAACAGAAGCAGATCCCAATGCAGCTGCAGAGAAGATCAAATGGCACAATCGGAGAGATGAGGCCTATGGCCTCCTATGTCTCAGTATTTCTCGAGACCTCCTTTTCCATCTCGATGGATTAACTTCACCGGATCAAGTGTGGGAGAAGATTTCTGATCTCTTTGGAAAGACAGATGAGATGAGGGGAAATCGGATCGAGAATGAGCTGATTTCTCTGAGTCCCAGTAGCTTCGAATCCCTGCAGCTATATTTCTCCAAGTTCAAAGCACTAGTTTTGCAGCTGAAGCAGTGTGGTATTGAAAAGAAAGATGATCAGCTCGTGTTGGCCATCCTCTCGAAGCTAGGGCCTGATTATTCAGTCTTTGTTTCGACCGTCTATGCCACAAAACTCACAGCTCGAACCTGGAAGATGCCCAGCCTTGCAGATTTCATGGAATCACTCACACAGGAACAAGACAAGCTAGTGATGATGGGCACCATCAAACCTTCCAAAGACCAAGCTCTGGTTGCTGGAGATTCGAGGGTGGATTCAAAAAGCAAAAAGAAAGCTAAAAAGCCACCTGATCAAAGAAGAGACAAGAAGCAGTCTCAAGAGGATCAACAAGGTCCCAAGAAAAATACCTAGAAGAAGAAAAACAAAGGTGAAATAAACAAGTGCTCATACTATTCGAAGGGCAATCATACTGAAAGCTCTTGTATGAAAAAGCAGATAGATATGCTAACTCAACTGTTGGAGAAGAATGGGATCTCCCTTCCAGAAAGCTCAAAGAAGAGAGAAGGAGGATCAAGTTCTGATGACAGAGAGAGATTTCATGCTCTAGTTGCTGGTACATCAAACTCACCCAGTTTTATCATAGATTCTGGAGCTTCAAGACACATGGTTTCGACTAAGGAGGCCTTCTCCTCACTGGATATGTCGAAAGGACCATCTATTGTACTGGGAGATGACTCTCTCACTGAAAGCAAAGGCAAAGGAAGGATAGAACTTGATCATGGTAACTTCAACCATGTGTTGTATGTCCCTGGTCTCGCCTCCAACCTTCTATCAGTGTACCAGATGACCCACACTGGGTCCCCTAAGAAAGCCATATTCTCACCAGATGAAGTTGAGATCACAGAAATCTCAAGTGGAAGAATCATTG